>CM073768.1:21274284-21432854 GCA_037158775.1 Hetaerina titia
GGCATGGAAGGGGTCGCGGAAGTGGGAAGGGGACAGGGTGGCTCGGGAAACACTGGAACCAGGCCCGGAACAGCGGCCACTGGGTCCGTGTGTGCGGACATGTGTGTGTGTATTTGTGTTTGCGTTGCAGTCACGGGAATACGAACAGAAGAACGCCTTGCATGCATTTCAAAGGGTAAGTGTTGTTATCAGAGGACCTGCTCCATTTACTTGGAACAAAAGTGCTCTACACATCGAAATTAAAAGTTAAAAAAAAAATTCCGCACGGACCTACGTCATGAAAGGCAGCCCACCACTTGGAAGCAGCAAGTAATAGGGCACTAAAGTGGAAGTATTATATAATTGTGTCATATTGTGAATTATTTGCATATTTTCTGCATACAATTTACTCGAAAAATGTGTTCTAAACGTCGAAAGTCAAAGGAAAATAGTTCTCTTTGTTAGCGTCAGGTTTCTCTTCGACGTATGCTTCGTTCCTAATATCTATTTCGAACACCCATTCATTTTATAGCCGATTACGTACATGAATGACGTTTTAAACTCATGTTTCTAAAATATTCTTATTTCACTTATTTTTAGGATTGATTATTCCAAACTAATGGTTCTAGATGAAGAGAATACCAAATAATTTGAAATTCACTTTAATTGGTAGGAAATTTGGCTAAAACAACTCCCACAAATAGAGGTCCCTTTGTTAAAAGTATCCCTGTGCCTACAGTCGTTAGGAGGGATGCTTTTTCTCCATTGAATTGACGAAATGTCTGAAGCTAAGAACCTTGCTGTCAAAGACTGTGTAATACCATTACTTAATATTGATAATTTGATGACTAAAATATATTTCGCTTGAATTATTCACTTTAAGAAGGAATCATGTATTTAGAGATAATGTGAGACTGCGCCTCAGTGTTATTAGCAACCAGTGTATGGGAAGCTTAACGCTACCCGTTACTAAAATCACTGCTTTTCTTGGTAAACTATTAGACGAAAATATAGGAGAGGCTTCCCTCAAATCCCACTAAAATGTATTAAAATAAGCATTAAGTCGGTATAAAAACTCATGTGGGGACAAAGTTTGATGAAATATTTACAAAGAGCTGAAATATGGAATTCCACCATCCTCTTTGCTCACCCTTTATGCCTGGTTAGCTCAAAATGTTTTAGTGACCTAGGCACATGTTCAATTCAGTATTATGGAAAGGATAATTTAGGGAAAACTGTGGGAGAAGGGTTTTGCGAACTCAAGTAAGAGCTATTCAATCATTAGGTTTAAAATATTGGACAAATTGAATCGTTTTATTTTAGAAAAACTAAAAGCCTAAAGAATTATGCTAGGTAATGGGAATTTAAGGAAAATTTGGTGGAGAAATTTGAAAATAAAAATATATGTGAGACAAGATAATTGTGTACGGAATATTAAGAAGTTTCTTAGGTTCGATAATAAACACTCGCAGGATTGACTTCTCATTTCATTGCATCTTCTATATTACCCACTACCTCCTTATCTGATCAAGTTTTTGAGAAAGTACGTCATTTGTAATAAAAATTAAAGTGTCACTTTAGGATCACGTTTTGTCATGAGTGTTCATAGTGTTTTGAGAGGATTTTAAAGACTTTGTCCGTGGTTGCAAATAATGATTTTGAATAGCACAAGGCATGCATGTATATCTTAGATTTGATTACCAACGGTTTTCGAAATAATGGTCCACATTTACATGGATGATTATTGATTATTCCCGGACCTACTTGAGTAGGTAGGTAAACACATAAACTAGGGAACGACGAATACTGGATTAGTTGAGAAATATTTAAGCGAAAGCGAAGTGAAAAACAAAATGATTACGCTGTATTAAGTAAAGCAGGATAGAAAAAATAATATTTTTAGCCACGAGCTCTACACGTAGGAACTAGACCGAATAGTGAATATCAAAATGGGTCAGTCGACATTTTTTTTCTTGTGATAGTGGGATTATATCAAAGCTAGAATGCCTCCAGTAGTCAAATACTGTCCCTTAGTACGAGGCTTAGTCAAGTAGAAGCTACATTCTTAAAGCATCGTCCCAATGCCCATATTCATTATACAGTGTTAGCCATGGTTTATGAGTAGACTACAACTTGTAGCCTGATACCAGACCGTAATAATAGTGTAAATAGGACCACTCCCATTTCAACATTCACCACATATAAATTGTGATATTTCCCTCATTCAGTAGTAAGAGGGATGAAACATATCTGAATTCATCGACGAATGAAATTTCAGAAAAGTGATTTACTTATTTCACTCCAGCAATGACGCCGGTACTAGAAGTTCTGACAGAGTTATTTCCGCATCAGGTTCCCCTCGACCAGGTCAGGAACTCACTGTTTTATGACGGCAGAGGCTTTTAGATTCGTTATGATATTATATAATAGATTAGCTATGGTATTTCTAGAGGTATCCGTGAACTTTCAAAGGGCTGAAATATTCCCATTTTTCACCAAGAGGACTAAATATGAAAATTGCATGAGGGTGAACCTTTATACATTTAAATTTATAGGTTTTCATTTGACTCAACCTCGTACTGTTTGATTCAGCATTTAACATGTATCAAATAGGGAAAATATGGGATCCATCAACCCTAGGTACCTATTGACAAACAAACTGAAAGAACTTATTGGCACTCTGAAATTACCTATATTAAGAAGTTTTGAAAGAAACTGTGAAATCACATTAAGCCCTCTTCGCGTTTTGCCAATAATTCATTTTCATTTGTGAGCTCTGTACACCAGCACTGATTAAGTTCATGTAAATTTCATTTTGACAGGATGTCACCGTAAGATAGGGAAAACGTGATCTCTCAGATAAGTAGGCATACTGGGAATAATTTCATGTTCAATGCAGATCTGAATTATGGTAAATTATTCATATGCATGCCCATAGTAGCCTGTAATTCACCATCAGTGTGTGACAGATGGTGACCCTATATCAGACATGCATAATAGAAAAAATTAAACTGTGTAAAAGCAGTATTTATATACTAGTATCATTATTCAAATAATGAGAACAACTGAATCTGAGTAACTGAGTTTGAAAAATGAATATATTATTGCAACAATTCCATCCAAAGATGCCTGCTATCTAGGTTAAAAATGGCTTCAATGTGAGATTTCCATGAAGTCGACTTAGTCCCTTAACATATTTTGAAGAAATGGCGTTTAAACTGGACCGTTAAACAACCCGTCCGTCCAACTTTCAATTATGACCAAATCAGTCATATTATTGTGTGGTGTGTGTATTTATAAGAGAGACTGTTTCAAATTTACCACAAATATTTATATTACCGTATTTTAATCTTTTTTCGACAAGTGAATCCCATGAAGGTTCTTATAACCTATTTTTACAATGTTGATACGCGTTCACTATATCGCCAATGATTCCTTGTCATTACACACTAAGCTCTTAAATTGAATTAACTTATTCAAAACTACATTAGATTAAAGGGGGAAAACATTACAATATAAAACTGAAGGAAGTAATTGGAATGTATTGGAAATTAAGTAATCTAAAACTGGGAATAGGAAATAGTAACTCTCATCAATTGCAGAGAAAAGACGTGCAGAGACAAACTAGATGAGCTAAAATGTGTGTATCTACAAGTACAGAATGCCCCGGAAGTCACCGCAAAGGTGCGTGGATCTGCGAAAGGCTGGTGACCTAATACACCACCGCTAAGGTGGTGTATTAGGTCACCAGCCTTGCATGCACAATCACAATTACACACATTACGCCTCCACACAAATATATGTTCTCTCATGCACTCAAATATAGTCAATTAAACGAATTTAGGTACTTACATGCATGTCATTTCGCTGATAAACACTTAAACAGGTAAATGTTTCCCTATGGTAGCTGGAAAAAAATACGAATAGTCTAGTTCAATGACTAAGTTAAAAGTCCTTGAAACTGCAAGGCTACGTTGTTTGCCGTTAATACCGTAGCGACTGTGAAAGACACATACGCCGTTGTAGTCGTTACTAAACTCCACCTGAAGGCATTAACCTGTCTACCCCATTAAATAATTGAAAAGGAGTACGGCATAAACCTACCTCCAAAGGTACCTTGAAATCGACAAATAAAAGAAAAGTTAATTTTATCCAAAGAATGAAAGTAACTAGGTCACCAGAAACTTATTTCTCTTGGTAGAATTTCATCTCATTCATTCCCAAAGGGTTTTGAATCCTTCGATTACCTAATGTACACGTATCTTAAAAAATTGTAACGTTTTTATAAACTCGTGATTCTCTTTTTTCACAGGCCCCGTGATTTCAAAATATTATTTATTACTCTAGGCACGGTCGACGATAAGATATCGTCACTCACAATAAACTAAAAACGTAATAAAATTTTTTATTACAGTCACCAGCGGAATTCATCTCACAAGAATTAATTAGGACACTTACCTCTTAGAAAAGATATCTTGGTACCGTTGCCACTTAGTTATATACTGGCCAAAAATTTGTTTGCGTAAGTCAATCAAGAAGGGTCAGCATAATCGGTATACGTATCTGAAACCAGCATCAGAATTAATCACAAATATCTAGATACATGTTAATATAGGAATCTTCGGCCAAAGTAAATTTTGTAAAATGAAATCTAATTTTGTAGAAATGAAATAAGTTTGTGAGATGGTACACTATATGGTATGGAAAATGGTTTTTTTAATATAAGAGAATAATTAAGGGATAAGTGAAATTCAGTAGACATAAAAATTAATTTCTATAATTCTCAGCGCAAGCACTAACAAAACTTGAAAATTATTCCAAAATATTTTATATAATTTAGTTATATATCATTAATATTGCTAACGTAAGAGTAGAAAGCCAAGATTTCGCGGGAGAGAAATCATAATTGTTTGAACTGCGAGTAATATCACGCTGAAAGTTAAAAATGAAATATGTTCAATTAAGAATGATCATGTATTTATACTCACATGTTTTTGTAAAGAAATAGCTTTTTATTATTAAGCTGTGTGTGTATATGTATATATATATATATATATATATATATATATATATATATATATATATATATATATATATATAACCATAAACACAGTAATCAACCCAAAGGTCGGTTTAGTAGGTGATGGTAGAGCTCACCCATGTACTAAGCCCGACGGCGTGTGAATATTCACACATCAGGGTAGGGGGGCCAGTTCCTTTCCCTGTGCCGGTTATGGTTTCCCAGAAAGATCTGGTACCCGAAAAATCAACTAGCTTGGGTGGAGCTGCAGGTGCCCAAAGTGCCTTGCCCGGGAATCGAACCCGGGACCCTCCGGTCAGTAGTCCAAAGCTCTACCCACTAGACCACCACGACCCGCGTATGTATATATATATATATATATATATATATATATATATATATATATATATATATATATATATATATATATATATATATATATATATATATATATATATATATATATATATATTTGGTAATCTACCGGTTAAGGTAGGTTTTGGATGGACACAACTATCAAATAAACATTTTGTAACTCCAAACAAAACCCAATCCAGCAACCTAATCTACATCAGGTCCCTATTCATCTCTGTGTACTTCTTTCCTTCCTTCATCCCGTCCAACATCTCTATCCTGTTCCTTCCCTTTCCTCTCTTGCCCAACATTCTTCCCTCTATTACCTTCTTCAACATTCCACTATCGCTCAATACGCCTTTCATCCATTTTTCCTGCCTCCATAGGATTTCTCTTAACAAACCCCTCTCCTCACCCACCATCTCCAGTACTTCATTTGTTTTCCAAATATACATGCCAAATTTGCTACTACTGACGCAATAATAGGGTCCAATGAATGATTTGGACCCTATTATTGCGTCAGTAGTAGCAAATTTGACATATATCCTCACACATTATGACCATTTTACTCCAAAATATTGCTTAAATACGTTTACTAACTGTTCCTCCTACATTAGGTTATTTATTCTGGTTTGATGTTTTGCGTAGACTTTCCATGTATTTAAGCGGTCATTATATTGATCTTCTTGTGATTAACACTAACACCACATTTCTTCAATCGATCCAGTTGCATAACATACATGAAAAAATTTTGTAATTACACTTTGGGGAAATCCACGGTATAGGACCAACATTATGCTCTAAAATGTGGTTAAGGATGATTTCAAACCGCGAGAAAAGGATAAAATTGTGAATCAAATTCTTTTAATTGTGTTCACTAAAAATACACTGAAGCATCACACCTATTCCCTCCAGCACCTTTTGAGTAAGTGGTTGACGAATCAATTCCCCAAATGGGAATAGCAAAACAGGTGTGAAAGGAAAATAGACAAATCTAGGAAGAAATAGCTTCCAGAACACAACTATATGTTAATGTAACCATTACCAGATGCCCATCTCGCATGTGTCAAACAGTATTTTAAAGTTAGATATTCTATTGCATGTAAAGCTCTTTATAAACATGATTTCCATCGTTTGCTTTGTACAACTTCTCCGCGACTTCGCCGCGACAGTAGTTATAACGAATGTACCCACTAATTTGCATTAAATGCAACAATGTTAGAGTGTAAATATCACTCTCTTTACCGAAATACATGCTCCAAAGTCGAAATGTCCAGCCAAATGCTTTAGCCAGTTAAGTTACCGAGGTATCCTCTTATTTTCCGAAATATTTGGAACCTTAAAGGAACAAGATTTTATGATGTAATTTTGTACATAATCCTGTTCAAGGCGAGTGTAAGTTGTAATTAATAGTAAGATGAAATGAATGCATTGCAAAATAAACTTGGTTTATTACAAAGGAACTATTTAAATAATTTGAAGGAGGGAAGTTCCCTTGCATTGGAAACTTAAAGAATTAAGTTAGCGAAATGACGTCAGTTATTTCCCGAGAAGAAAGAATGACCACATGGTGAAACTAGGAAGCGTTAGTGAGTGAAACTAAGAATATTAGAACCAGGACAAATGATGGCAGGCTTCAGAGGAATAGATGTAAAGTTATTCCCTAGTACAGTTTGGTAATAAAGCAGGAAAAAGATTAAGTACAATAAAAGGAAAGTTCAAAAAACCTAACTGTAATCACTGTAAATGAAATCTATGAAGACGCCAGATGCAGCTGATAAGATAATAGATAGTATCTCAACAATTCCCAACACACTGTGGTGGGGTTTGCAAAGGTATAACGTACACGTATATATACGCTATAGCATTCTAGCTACCCTTGTTTGAGTTTTGTAAATAACTGAATTGATTTCTCATTGAAAAATATAAATAAATATATCTAATATTGGAGAAACAATTTAATTACACCAGTGATGCCTATGCCTCGCCAATCCATCCCTACTTCATTTTTTATTCATAATATACAAATAAAATAGCAATAATGAAAGGTTTCTTCATATACTTAACCATATAAAAATAAAATTACACTGTGGTTCAAATCCTTGTTCTGTTGCGCAATTTTTAATAAAAACTGTCAACACAGTTCGTTTTTTAATTCATGAAAATAAGTGGAAAATACTCCTTCCCATAATATATATTATAAGTATATATTGTTTTTACATTTCATCGAGATTTATTTATTCCCTTGAGACTCAATGGAAATAAACCACCGTTAGTTATGAAAAATCACTTTTTTACCACTACCGTAGTATTTTTTTAAACCGATCTCGTTCTAATCGACTATATATAACGGCGATGGAACCCATCTGTAAAAATCTGTTTGATAATTCTCTCCATGGATATATCAAATATCGTTTTCCATTTCTCTTAAATATAAGGTCAGGTGAGCCATTATTATTTTTTTCAGTTGCCATTTGACAGAAGGTATTATAATTCGGGAATCCTCTGTGTCCGGCAATAAAACATTATCTGGAGGAGTCCTCATCAAATTTTACTCGTCTCAGAGAGGGGGAATATGAACCATCCGATCCCATTCGTTTGACTATCTAATCTTCTGGGCATCCGTTCGAGATATTAATCTTCATTTAAAAAAAAGAGCGTCACACACCGAGAAGCGCGCGCGCTACAAACTCCCATTCGTCATGAGCAACGTTCCGCCGCGTTATTCTTTCTTCGCTATATCCTATCTCACTCCCAATGCATCATTATTCCGGGGAGACCCTCAGCGCCGTTAATCGATGCGACCCATAATCATTCCCTTGCTCATGCCCCCCCTGCGCTAAGACCTCTCATATCGAATGCCCCCCAACCCAGTCAATACCCGCTCACGTCCACCGCCCCTATCCTTCCCCCTCCCACCGTCGAAGTCGTAACCGTGGATGGGGCCACAATGGGGCGGGCGCGTTGCCCACCACCTCTTCCCTAGCGTGCGGGAAGGATCGGGGGCGGAGCGGGGGTTTATAATAGCCCCATCCGAGGTCCTCCTCCGATCCCTTCCCCGCGGCCACCCGTTCGGCTGACCCCTCAGCGCCGATGGAGAAAGGGAAGGCGGAGGCAAGGAGAGGAGAGGGCGGATGGCTATCACATCAGCCGCATTGTACTCACTGCTTCATACGTCTCCCCGTTTAATCGGTAATTAGCCACCTCGTCCTTAATAGCGAATCTCTCTCTCTCCCACGCCGCCCTCGCTCGACTCCCACGTTTGTCCAACAGGGGAGGATATGGGGGCCGCTCCACGGCGGACTTATCTACCGGAACCTGCGACGGGAGCGAGCGGAAATGGAGGCGGGGAAAGAGGGGGGAGGAGGAAAGAGGGGGGCAAGGAAGGGGGTCCCATTGCGGTTACGGAGGAGTTGATCCGCTGCTTTGGCGGCAGCTGAGGGGATCCGACAAAGGGGGGGAGTGGAGTTGAAGGATGGAGGGGTCAGGTAAGGTGAGGAAAGAGAGGGTGAGGAGGATGTATGTAGACTCATGGATTATTTCTTGTTTGCACAAAGGACCAGGAATGTTGGCCTAAGGGTTCGACGCTCCAACGGTGTTCAAGGCTAGTAAGTAAGGGAGACCTTTCCTAGCAACAGTAGAAAAAGCAATTGCCAGTAACCTATAACTCAAATACTGCCTGCATATTTCCCGGAAAAAAGAGAAAAATCTCATGAGCTCGTATAAACCGAGAAAGTGGCGCCTCGCTAAACTGCATGAGTTCTTTTTCTAATGTGGAGGGGTAGAGTAGGCATGCCTCAGGGCTTTTTTTAATATGGCTCCTGTTTACTTTCCATTAATGACTTCATCAAATACATTTCATATTCCGATAATGTTGCATGACAAAGCATTAATTCAACTTCTTATTATATGTGATGTCACAATTATTCATCACGGTTAAAATAGAAATTTTCCAAAAGCTTCCTTATATTTTAAAAATATTTATAGCAGTCGAACTTATGGGTATGTACCTTTACCTTATGTAACTACCTTATGTACAAAGCATGTCAAAAAATTAACTTTCTTTTAGAAATAGACTAAAAATAACAACGTAACGACGTAGTAACCTTACCATTTAGAGAGGTAGAAGGTTGCATAGCCTAATTAGATGAGGATAAATATGGATAACTATGCCCTACAATCAGCTTATTATTTTCATCAGATTAACAAAGGATTTATTCGAATATTCTCGCTAGTTTTCGGAGAGTTTTCGAAGCTATGCTGTTGTATGCATACAAAATAAATCCCACTGCTCATCTAGATTAGCTAACTTTCGTTATTAATTAGGTTACTCTTTCTTTATTATACATTTCTATTTAGTTTTACTTTGTTATATTCGGCAATGGGGATCAATTTTTGACCTACACTTCAATTTTCAATCGATTTGTACCACCTCATTTTTACGTATTCCTGTTTTAGCAACATTTTAATTAGACTTGTTTTCCCACCCCTCGCGATCCCTACCGTTCTCCTTAGAAATTAAAGCATATTTCTTAAAATGTATTAATGTTTTTAGTTTTTATTTCTTAATTTATTTTAGCGCTTATTTTTTCGATATTTTGTATGTGCATTTCATATTAATATTATTTTACATTTGTGGGTAAGTAGATTAATCACGAGAGTTGGTTAAGTTTCGATATTTGAACACAACAATGCTATGCCTTAACACCTGTCAATCTAAATTTACGTTATAGGTAAACTGCGAGCCACCACGGGTGCGTGCGGTGTGTGGTGTTGCTAAAAAACTTTTACTATACACATTTAGACGGATGTAATACTACCGTAATAGGATTAGTGGTTAATTACAGTTAGATCTTTTGGTCAATTTTGTTCGGATAATTAAGCTTATCTCTGTGTTGATCGCGAAATGAACGTGGGAATAGGGTGTTTAAAGGTAGTCTATTTTGTCTAGTCTAATCTAAATTGTGCTACAGTCTATTTCTCCTAATTTAACTGGGTGGTCTAAACGGTAGAGATAATGCCTAGCTTTAATCATGCCCCTATGCGATCCCTTAGTAAAATCAAAATCGAACAACATCATTGACTAAATTTAGGCGTATATTATTTTTAGATGTAGATAGAATATTTTTCTTGATGGTAAAACTCATAATCGCATAAAATTTCCGTCAAAAACATATCCCTTTTTTAAATTCTCAAATTCATACCGAATTGTTGTACAAACTCCTATTTTAGTCAAAATATTACTCAAATGTAAGCTTTATTGGTATATTCATTCAACTATCAATAGGTTTTCTTGTCCCAGACAGCCATATTTCAGTGAATTTCAGTTTCCCTGACACTCGTATTTCTTGCTAGCTATAGGATAGCTCGAAATACAGGTACGCGGACGTTGCTGGGCATGTGACAAATTGCAAAATAATGTGCGTATCTCCTTTACTTAGGGGAATCAAAGGAGGAGGTGGTCGTCAAGGAAAGGGAGTAGACGTGTGAAAATTGTTCGGAGGAATGGGCGAGAGGTGGAGGGGTGGAAGAGCGGGAGAGAGATGAAGAGGGCGGGAGAGCTACGTACATGGAGGGAGGCAGCAGCCTTCCGTGAAGTGCCCCAAAAGTGACTTTCTTCCTGCACGGCGTAGAGTTAAAAGAGGGGAGAAAGGGGAGAATGTGTCGTGTCATCCTCTGGAGTGTTGAATGAGGTGGCACCTTCGTTTACAACAAGGGTGTTAAGGGAGTGTTCGGAGGAGAGAGAGAGGAGTAGGGAATGAGAGTAATATCTCTCCCCACCCCTCTCCGCTTTCTTTCTTGACAGATCCAAGGGTTACCATTAAAGTACGTCCGTAAGTTTTGGTGTCCGTGAGACGGCAGGTGATGACCGTGAACACGTCTTCCGAAGGAGACGTCTTCTTTCTTCGAATGGAAGCAGAGAAAGAGGGAAGAATAGCAAGGGAAGTGGCGGGGAGGGTGGGAATGGGAAGGCTTGCAGGCCTCACTGTCTGACGCAAAGTGCACTCGGTGTTCTCACAAGACGCACTTGTCCAAGCGTGCAAGGAAGTGGGAAGATTCTTTTCAACCCGCATCTGGGCTCCCCTTCCTTCCTGGATTGTTTGGGAGAGTGGCGGCGTGCTTGCACTCACCGCTGTTTTAATGAAGAGATTGATTCGCTGGATGGAGCCGAATAACTATGCTCTACAAGGATCCACTCTCGTTGATTGTAAGCCTCTTAAGATTGTGCAATCAAATTTTTTGTCTTGTCTTCTCCCACGGTTAAATCCCTTCAGTATTAGAAAGAATTGTATTCTGGTTTCTCACGTGACTTTATTGAAAACAGGGCAACGTTATTCATGGCGATATCAGCGATATAGGATATGATAAGAAAAAATAAAAATCTGTAATTTTGCAGCCCATTAATGCATAACTTTTATCTATTTAAGTGAGCGGTGAAAATTTTCCGCAGTTTAATACATCTTCAATTATTCCGTCCATTGGGGTATTTCGTTATTTTTTTCTGATGATTTTTTTGAATTCCCGAGGGATTTTAATTGATGTTTAAGTAATTCGTATTTACTTTCATAACATGCGTATATTTATCTGAATCCATGATTTAAATTTCTGTAGCCCATCTTGAAGATATTACGTTTTCTTAGGTTACACTCAGGATTTTTCTCATTCCTGGAGGATAAAATTTTGTATTGACAAGTCTTGCAGTTTTTTGGTGTATCCTTATTTTCCAAATTAGATCGCACAAAACTCACACCCCGTCGTACTCAAATAATCCACAAACTTTGTTCCTCTTTTTTTGGTATCCCTTTCATTAATATTTTTCTTGTGAGCAAAGGCCTTTGGCTTATCATAAATAGGAGTGATAGTCATGAAATAATATTCGATTAACTCCTTCCAAAGGAGTGAAATTACTTTTAACCGTTTTTCAAGCACCGTTTCAATCCGGAATAACAAGGGCTGTGCGTTCCTGCGCACAATGCAGGAGAGTTGCCCTGGGGATTTCGTAAGGCCCGTTCCAATGGTTACCACGCTCATTACTTTGCTTTCCCGGAGACCGTCGCCTCCTTGGAAGGCCGCAGAAGCAATTGGCCATTCAACATTCCCTTCCCCCTTTCTGTCCTTCCGCTACGCGCCCTCAATTCCAAAGCACTCCCACTCTCCGGAGCGACCGTCATTCGCCCCATATCACGAAGCTGCATCTTAAGTTCGCTCACTCTAAACTTTAGGCCTTCCTTTTCATACCGCTCACATCACCCTTCGCCAAGGTCTTCCCTCCCTAATGGCTCCCTTCTCGCGGCGGACGTGATGCAAAAAAATGCCTTATTAATCAATCGATCACGGTTGGAATCTCCCGCCCCTTTTCCTTGAGGGCGAGTACGGAGTCATTTCCAGCTTCCCACCGATGGTGAGTGAGGGAGGGAGCGGTGGAAGTGGGCCAGACTATGCGGCTTGGAAGTTTTATCACGCTGTGCGACGTTAATAGTGTGAGATAAAGATTTAGAGCGCCCCTTGGGCATGCAGAACGATTTAACGATATTGTCGATCCAAATGACGGGGCACGCAACTAACCTTACACTTTGTCGGAATGCTACATGGAAGAAAGACGCAATCAGAAACCTATCCTGATTTGCTCTGAGTGATATTTTCATTCGTATATTTGCCTCTTAAAAACTCATATATTCGTAAGGTTAGTGATTTCCTAGTTATGCATTATATATGGACACTTTTGATTTACTTTTTTAATTGAAAATTTCTTAAATAAAGAATCACTTTAAATGTTTAATGACCTTCGTTAATAAAGACGTCGAGACTCAAAAGCTTAAGTGTATTATCATGCTAATAAATGAAAAATATTCATTATATACGAGTAAAAATATAATATTTTCGTGAAACCAAGATTAAGTAAAATGAATGAGCTCTTATGACATTATAACTTATAAAATTAATGGTATCGTGGTGGTTATATCCTTGAGTGTGCCTGTTAATAGAAGCGTTTGGACTCAAACTAGCAGAGATCCCGTATTTCTTCATGTTACGCACAATTTACGCCAAGCCATAATCTACCCAGGGCAATCATATGCGGTGAAATATGAAGAAATGGCACGTAATATTCTTGATGAAATGCGGTTGCCGCCTTAGCTCTATCAAGTTCTCCATAAACGTTCCTATTTATTCACAGGAGAAGGAGGAGAGAGCAGGGTTTATTAAAACATAAACGAGGGTCACTTTATTATGATTTTCATAATTCTGAAATCTAAATTCCCAAATTGTATATGCGGAGAAATTGTTTGTTGTTTCTGGGGAAGAAATGAGTGTGTAGCTCCTCCGCCACACGCCCTTGCGGCGGTGTGCGGTGTATTATGTAGATGTAGCTAAAATTAACTCGTTTAATAGCTGACCTTTTCACGAACACAAATTTAGGGTAAAACAAAATCGAACTGTTGACTGCATATTTTCAGGGGTGTTCCCTCGTTGAGCATAAAAAAATCTTAAAAGATGGTATGTTTTGAACCCAGAATCTTTTACCATAGAAAATGGTGAAAAATTAATCAGAAAACTATTTGCGGAGCAGAGTTTTATTTGGAGGTATTCGCATAGACCTCGAACTAAAATACGGATAATGCAACTCAAGTGTGCTTCTTAGTCTGCTAATACTATATATTTCATTGGTGGGAATCGCACTAGTCCAGCGGTAGAGCGGTATCTAGATATAGAATAGAAAGGTATCTAAATATAAAATTGAGTTATTGGTGCATTATACCTACGTGCACTTAAATTCAAGGATTTAGCAAGCATATTCAACACGGGTATAGTAGTATTGCGTAGTCGGGTCGCGGTTGCTCAGGGGGAAAGCGTTGGACTACCTACCGGAAGGCCCGAGTTCGAGTCCCGGAGGCAAGCCTCTCTGGGCACCTGCAGCTCCACTCTATGTGATTCTTCGGGTAGCAGGTGATCCTGGGAAACCATAACCGGCAGAGGGCAATGAACTGGCCCCCCTCTCTTGATGTGTGGATTTCACACGCCGTCGGGCTTAGTACTGGGTGAACTCTACCATCACCTACCAAACCGACATTTGGGTTGGTTACTGTAATTATGATTTTTTTATACGGCACTTTGGGTATAGATTTTCATGGATGTGTTAATTTTGCGTGTGGTTTTGTTCTCTTATACGGGTGGTGACCCAACACGCCCGCCACACGTCCATCTTGGGGATTACATGTTGATGTAGATAAGTTGTTTCTCTTTTTCTTTGAAAATAGTTTCATAAAGATGATCATTCTATGATATAAAATCTTCTCTCTCACTAATTCCTTATTTTTAAACTTGTATATTGGTTTCTGCTTTTCTATTAATTTAATCCATCAATCCTTAAGGCTAGTAGAGATATCCATAGATGAGAAGTAAAACATCATTTGTCCGGTAAATTCGCGGAAGAATACAATTTGAAAGATAATTGGAAATAGGCCCTTGAGTAATTTTTAATTTATTATTTTTGCATCTGTACTATTTGATCAAAGGTCCATACTTCTAGTCAGATGAGTTTATATTCTCCTATTTCCATTTCTATATAAATTAAAAAAATTAATTTTATATAATTTTTATATAAATAAATAAAATTTTATTCTGCTGTTTAGCACAAACATCAATTTACAGCCTTAAATACTCGTATACCTTCAAGTGGACACGTCATCAATGACGTAAGTCAATTTATAAGGGCAGAGAAGAGCAATATTCGGAGTTTCCAATGAAATGAGACACTAATTAGAAATTTCCTTGAGTTGAATGAAAGTGAACTCTAAAATCATGCCTATGGAATTCAATTTCAAAATTCCCAAATTTTTCATTTATTTTTTCGAGGCTTGAGTGTTTTATCATAGCTTGCATCTGGGTTGGTAAAAATAGTGGCTATTATCCACGTCTTGTTGTGGCATTGTTGTAGCGTACGTAGTTTTTTATCGTCTCTTTGATCTATTTGCACTCTTAGCATTACTTTTACAGTTGAGTGAAGTAGCGGTCGTTGGGCTTGCGGAAATTATCAGCTAATAAATTCGTAACTTTCCGGTTTTCCGCCGAGCATTAGCTTAACGTTTTGGAAATTTTGATGAAAGATGAGTTTTTAGGGTCTGCCGCCACGGTGCACGCCTGAGTTGTTGAATGCGATACTCTAAGGGCACGTATCGCTGCTTTGGAGGATACCGTGTCATAACTTTGATCCAAGGCTGAAGGGGAGGAATATTTTCTTGAAAATAATGAAACATCGGGAGGAAAACCGAAATCTCTTCGCGCCAATAATAGGTATGAAGTGTTATCAGTTGATAACCCTGCAGTGCCCTCAACTTCTGCCTTCAATCCGTTGGGAGTACCACGTAGGAAGAGTCGTCAGTGTGGGAAAGAGGGGATTTCAGTGATAGGTAGTAGGAATGTCAGGCGTATCGAATCTTTTGATGATGCGAAGGTGTCAAACCATAAGCAAGTACACTGGAGGGTTGAGTAGCTGGGAATATGGAAAAGGGTAGAACATGAGGGTGTGAACTAGTGCCTGGTGGCCTCGTGCATTCCGAATGGTTTGACGAATGCGGTTGAGGTGGCGGCTGCGGGCACCTAGGAATCCAGGCTCGAGGGTCACTTACTACACACTACCCCGAAAGCCGTCAAAAAGACGTGTGGCAAGAAGTGTTAAGTTAGCAGCCATTCCACACCTACTCTAATACTTGGAGAGGCAATTTTATGTTGCCTGTCTATGTGGTAGTGGGATTTCGTCTTCTTTCTTTTCAAATTCTAGCTTTCACGCAATTGGATAAATTTTTACTACATCCTAAGGTGCAATTGTTTGCTGGTTGATAGTAAATGTATTTGTATGCGTGTAAGTTGAAAAGGTTTTTGCATGAATGTATACGGCACTGTGGGTATAAGTTTACATGGATGTGATGATTTTGCATGTGGTTTTGTTCCCTTTACCAGTAGGTCGTAACCCAACAACCCCCGCCACACGCCCTTGCGGTGGCATGCGGGGTATTATGTAGATTTAGATACTTCCACCAACATATGGTACTCGGTAATTCATAGGGCACGTGGAAGGAGGACTAACGGTCACAATTTATGTAATATCCGTTGTATACATTACGAATGATATCTCGTTAATAGTTACTCCAATGACTACACTAAGAAGACCAGGAAACCGTTGGAGAAAGCGATGCAGTGGATCGAGGATTTGAGGAGATTTTATACGAGTATTCCTTGAGGAAATTTAACTCGGAAGTGAAGTGGGCAAGTAGTGTCCTCATTGACCTTGACTCAACCTCATCGACTCAACATTGACCTCGGCCCTTTCCAGGAAAAATACGCTACACTATTCTACTACTAGACGCTTCAATAACTAGAGAGCTCTCTGAAGACACTAACTCCTACATAGAATACCTTAGAATTACGTAAGTTTATAAAATAAGATGTAATTATAGCAAAAGAGATAAAGATAACGAAAGAAAACAAGGCTTAAACTCTCCTCAATTAACTTTCCGAAAACATTTCTCCTGTAAAGAGTGACTTCAAATAATTTTCCACCAATGAAATAGCACTCGGGAAAATAGAAAACATTAGCTGAGGGTAAACTTCAATGATATAGCGAAAGGAGTGATACATGAACTACTGCAAGTATAGTAGATGGTGTCGTGACAAGCGACTCGAAACAAGTCACGTTTACACGTCTTCAACGTCCCTTGGAGCAGGAACATTTTAAGATTTTATGAGTCCAACGTAAACCGTCTTTGCTTCATTAGACTGGTCTTAGGACTACTATACATATAATGAAAAAGTAAAGGGAGGTGTTATATAGCCGACTCACTGCCAGATTTAAACTACTCGGAATGTCAATACAACAATTTTAGAGTGTAAAAACCATTCGCCTAGACCGGGATTCCGGTCAAGGCAAATAATTTTTACAATCTGAAATTGTTGCATTGAAATGCATATTAGTGGATGACTCCGTTAAAAGTTACTGTTGCGGCATCTCCCGCAGTTTCTTGGAATTTACTTGCGATCTATTTGGACTCCACAAAAGAATGTTATAATCCACAAGTAAGAGAAAGTTTTACTAATGTGTAGTGTAACAGTGTATTTATGAATATTTTTTTACCAAAAGAATGGTGGTGTGACAAGGTTACAGGTGAAATTAGGATGGTAGTTCCTCCAAACACCATAAAGCAAGAGTAAGGCTTTTAGAAGGAGACAAGAGACATAATAATAAGACATTTGGTCGCAAGGATAAAATGGGATAAATTGATCGCAGTTCAAACAAAGTTAAATGCTCGTCCCTCCCTCTTCAAATTTGTGATTCGCGAGAAGCAGAAATTACTAAAAAATTTTATTGTATGGGTTACTTCTTTCATGAATGTAGATCTTTTAACACTTAATAAAGGCCTGTTCTAACGCCCAATCCCACAACACTTGCTTGTGATTACTCACATGGTTTTATATTATTATATGTTACATAGTAGCATATTAGGTACTATTGATGTATAGACGAGCGTATGCTCAAGTTCAAAAACTCTTAACTCTCTCGATTCTTAACAACAAATTGATTCCAGTATATTAAATCGGGGAAGGGCCGTTTGAAACATGGCCTACGCCGAGTTTTTTCTCCACATTCTCTGAATATTCTATCTCTGAAAAATATCCACCTATCCTTAATAGCTGAAATAACCTTGCCTATCAGTCGCCTCCCCTACTTTTATCACACATAATGTATGGTCTAGTCTTCCATTTCCCGCGTGCTCTTTGCACTCACTAAATATTAAAACTATTTAATTTATTTGCTGGATTCCACAAGATATAGCAACATGATATTCCGAATAAACATTTACACCTATCCTCTACCTCGAAAATCATCTTCAGGACGTATGGTAGAGGGTGTTAGGTCACAAGCCACTACTTGTATACATCTACTCCAATACTTCCACAAACACGTGGCACTCCGTGCTCCACTCGATGGGCACGTGTAAAAACCTGATATCGCTCATGCAACATCATTACACACATGGAGAATATTATACTGTCATTAACCACTCCACTGACAACACTAAGAACATAAATAAGTAATCCATTAAACATGATGGGCTAACATGCAATGCAGTCACCAACTATCAGATAGTATTTCAAAAGCATCCGTATTGCGGGTATGATGTCCACGGGATCGTATACGATGCAATTTTAGAATGCCATTGTTTTGGTTTTGGTTTATGAATAAAGGGGACTATAAATGCTTAGAATGATTGCGGTACACTTATTCCTAAGAAACTCAAGTTCGAAATGCACCTTGAACGCGAACTTAGCTGATATCATCATGTGAGACCTTGACACTTGATAAATCTTCTTTCAAAGTTTTGAGAAGCAATTAATCATTATACGTCAGCTGTTAAATCGAGTAACAGCCCTTGGAAAACCAAAAACTTTGAAAAAAAAGATTGATTGATTAGTTCATTTAAGTTATTATAAATGGGCAGATGACTACGAAAGGTGGTGGCGTAAGGAGAAAGAAGAAAAGAGCCAAATTCGTCGTCATTCTCTGTCAAAAGCGCCAAGGCTGAGGAAATCTGATCCGTAGCCTGAGTCTAAATGATCCTAAAAACTTTTTCCTCCTCATACAATCGATCCAGAGTCATTTTACCGTTTGGCATAGCGCTTTCCAACCATACTCATCAATGTACAATCGTCGACCATCTTACTCTTCTACCACTTGAGTTTTCCTGCCAAACTTAAGGAATGCATTGAACTATGTAAACTACGAGATTAAGTACTTATACGATGATTTTCTCTTGGAGTGTGACCCTTTCTTTTGCCATTCTTCTCCCATTCAAAATATCTAGCCTGTTCCTCCGCTTCCCTTCTTTCTTTAGCTTTATACCACATTCTTCAATGGCACGCTATCTCCTAAATCCAATTTTTCTCCCTACTCCGAATTTCTTCCGCCATCCTTCTCAACTCTCCCTGCTTGCTCTAATACCACTTCATTTGTCTTCTTATCTAACCAACTCGCTTCTTCCAACGCCCTACATTTCCGAAGTTTCCTGCTCGCACACGTCTCCTTTTCTTTAAAAATAGTCCTAGTTTTTGAACCGTGCAACTCTACTCTTTGTGGTAAATTGTCAAATCTGCGTACTTTTGTATTAATAATTAATTTCGTGCATACACGCTTTCTGAGATAATTTCAGTTGAAATCCGTAATAGTGAGTCACATCTGTTGAAAGTATTGCCTAAGTACATCAAACGTTTTCTAGGACATTTCTATTGATTTAATATTCTCTTATTTACGTAATGACCTATCTACAGCTAAAAATATTTGATGATTATTCTCTTAAAACGATGTGTCAATGGCAGATGAAGACATACCACCAGGCAGAAGGAATTAACGTCTACAGAAGGTACAGAAGGAATTAACGTCTTTTCAAATATTATTCTGAATATATTCATTGACTATACTTTATCTGCATCGCTGGATAAAAATCTTTAGCAGCACGAGGATGTCCTCAAACCCTCGATTCCGATCCCTCCCTCGAATCTCCTCCAAGAGACATGTCATGTTTCCATGATCCCACCGCAACGCAAGGATGCTCGTATGCCCCAGGCGCGCGCGAAGAAATTGAAATCCGAAAAAACTATACAGTTCTCTCCCTCCCCCTCCCCAACTGTGCCCTTTCGATTCTCGTAGTGGCACCCAACCACTCGGAGTGGAGGGGGTGCAATCGTTAAATTAATTCCAATTTGATGCGTCAATTGCACTTATTGAATATCCAAGTAATCGCGCACTCGACGGGAGGCAATTCGGGATTTTGCTTTTCCTCGAGAGGCGTTTTGTAGTCGGAGAGGAGGATGAGAGTGTGACGGTGGAGTGCTTTCAAGAGAACGGGCAGGAGAGAGGAGAATGGGGGCGCGAGGGGGGAAGAGAAAGAGAGAGGATTGGGGATTGGCGGGAGGGCGCAGGGAAAAGGGTGATGTTACGTAGTGGAGGGGATGGGGGCGCGAGTTGGTTGTTAAAAAGGGTTAGATGGAAAGGAGATGGCATTTTGTGAGACAAAGACAGAGGAGGGCGGGGAGGGGGAGGATGGGAAGCGGGGGAGAGAGAGAGATAGGAGGGTGGAACCAAGGAGGGCACTGGGGAATAGGGGCTGGGGAGGAAGGGGGAGGTAGGTGGGGGAAAAAGGCCGTGTTCATCGGATAGGGGAGGGGTAGTGAGAGATTGAGTGCGTCAAGGAGGAGAGGGGTGGTGGAGAGAGGAGGCATGGGGGTTTGAAGGGAGAGAGAGGGTGGCTCCATTCTCTCATGAGTGGCTTAAGTCCCGTAGTTCGGTGACAATGGACCGACTCGCGGGGATTGTTTTCAGGATCTGAAGTGGCTGGGACTTGGAATGGGTTGGAAAAGGAGAAGGAAGTTGGACGAGGGAGAGGATGGGGCACACGGAGGGGGTGTGGAATGAAGGAGGGGTGAGGGGCGCGGGAGGGATTGGGGTGTGGATGAAGGGGAGGAGGGAAGAAATGTTGGACAGGAGAGGATGGGGGGCGGAAGGCGGGTTGGGGGATTTTGAGAGAGGTTGGTGGGTGTTGGACGTGGTGGTGGTGGGGGTAAGATGGTATTCAGCAAACATTCTAGTGAAAAGAAGAATAAAACAGAAGGAAGATGGGGTAGTAAGGCAGAGAAGGAAGGAGGGCGCGAATAGGAGAATGTAAGAAGCGATGAGAGGAGGATAGCGAAGGGGGGAGGGAAACTGAAACCGTCTTTATTGGTCTGGGAAACTGTCCCACAGGCCTTGGAACTTTTGAGTATGAGTCACAGAGGCACTGTGGGGCTGCAGTGGGGAGGCGAGTATTTGCTGGACCGAGCAAGGAAAAGGGGGAAAGGAAGAGATTTGGGGTCGCGAGGTCGCGTTGGGAGGAGGGCTCTCCGGCATACCGAAGGCACAAACCAAGTGCATGAGGGTAGGGGAGGGGATGATCAGGCCTTTTAGGACAATGCAAACGGACAATTGACGATGCTCGAGTTCGAACAGAGTGGGTATCTCTTGAAGCTATCAAAGAGTAAGCTCTCGCCAAATATATTGTATATATAGCAAAAAGAATGCAGTGGCAGTGTTTCTTTACCCTTGCGACGAGTCCCACCAAGCTGCAGCGTTCAACACGATGATTTTGAGACCTGGACCAAGAGTACGTTCCGTGCCGTTCAATTTAAAACTTACCTTGGACGTGTATTTAATAACGCATGCCTTCAATGTCTAACATTAGCGTTGAATAATTATTATCACTGAATTTAGACCTTAATGGAAAGGACTAAGATGATGAACTAAAATCTAAATCGAATTCAAATTTGTAAAATTTTTAATTTTTTAGTGTAGTGGTGGTCGTTCTAAAGCCACAATAAAGCATATGTCTTCGTTAAATCTAATGGAAGATGAACGACTATTTTAAATACGATCAATTCTGAAATCTAATATAATATATCGTATGGCAAGGACATAACTAAACCCTGGCAAAAACTGCATAGCGACGACACATACTGGAACACGGGGAAATATATGTTACATGAGCAGATAAACAGAGATGAAAAAAGCAAGACGAATGCAGCGAATAGAACTCGTAAGCAAGAACATTCCGCCAGAAAAATATCGAGCACAAGCGTGGAAGCGAGGAGATTTGTCCTTGAAAATATGTCTCGTGAATATTTCTCTTTGAAAATATGGTTGAATATAACAGCAGCAAATAATAAACAATAATATATTAACGTTAAGCATAGAGTTGTAAAATTTCAATAAATTACTGCGTATCATATCTTTATATTCAATACATTAAATAAAGGGCCGTGGGAAATAAGTAATGTGAAATATTTGATGGATGAGCAAATTACCAGAAAACATTTTTCTCACTTATTCTAACAAAGACTGAAGAGGTTGGGACTCGATGATCATTACTTACTAGTCCCACTCCTAACTTCTGCGTCGCTATTAGGGTGAAACTCGCGAGAATAAATGTGAATGATGATATGGAGCATGAATTATCATCTGAGCATAGTAATTAGCATGCATGAAGTTGCTCTACCATCATGCAGCTTTGTTTCCTAACGGTCCACTAAGATGATTTTTGTATGAAGAAATAAAATTAAAACACTGAGAACAATCTTAAAACGTGTAAATGAATATGTATTTTTACTGAAAACAGTGTTTCCATGAAATAAACGAGGTATAGTGAGAGTGAACCACGAAATATGTTATTTTTTATAAACGAGGTTATATCATTATGGATTACTTGTTATGGAATATATTTGGAATTGGAGAGTCAAGTTTTCTGGTAAAAAATGCAAAACAATTTAGAGCAGATCTTATCAAATATCAATAAAAAACAGTTAAATTACATTTCTTCGAGAAACCCAAATGCACGAAAGCAACAGATCCATATTCGTAAAATCAAAGTCAGTGGCTGCAAATTCGTCTCAGAGTAGGAGGCCACACCGTCTTCTATTTCGCCTTTTCTTTTGTCGTTGAAGAGAGATTTCATATTTTTGTTTTTTCTCTTTATTAAAGTCTTTTTTATTGACATTATCAAATCATATCCCCATTATTTATGCAGTTAACTTGTTAGCTTTATCTATTTAATATATCTGCGACAAATCCAGGCCAACTACTTAGAAATACGTGACGTTAAAATATGATACTATTTCCTAGACGAAATATGTCACCAAACATAGAACTAGTAGAAAATTCTCTTAATTACTCGAGACGTTACCTAGAAGTTGGAAGAGCAGCCTGTACTGAATGACTTTTAGTTTTGCTCTCATTTGGAAAATATGTCTAATTAGTCCTGTCAGGGATAGAAATTGGAGCACTGAGCCCTAATCATTACTATAGGATTTGATATGGAAGACGAAATTAACAAGGTATTGTAGATTTTTTGTATGATATAAAATCAACTTGATACGTTCAACAAGGAATTTATTTCCACGAATTAAAAGCTCATTATTATATTTGATACCAATACATTGTTGGAAAAATATTTTTTGACAAATCTGGTAATAATAGTAAATTGCACTTTGTTCCTACAACAAAACACGTTTTTACTTTGGCTTTAAAACTGATCTGCTATGAGCTCATGATCGTTGACAAGGTGAAAGGAAGTCCAAAAGCCTTCAGTTTGACCTTGTGTCTGTGGACCCCACTAGTATTGATTTAGTTGGCCGTGTGCTTCCCCACGGCATACTGAGACAGAGTGTAGTGAAAACGAATATTTCGTTATGTTTTTTCCTTCATAAACTAGTTTAAATTAGTTTTCATTTCTTATCTTTGTAGTTATTAACTTCCTATTTGAAAAAGTATCAAAAACTTTGGGAAAGCAGGAAAAATAAGCGGAATTAAAGTAATCCCTTTCATTGATGGCATCGTAATGATTTCAAGAAACCAATGTGAACTCTAAGTATCTCATGGATTGAGTGAACCGAGAAAACTGTAATGCGAGCACCCAAACGAAGAAAATAGAAACATTGCTATTTAGTACAGAAGAGCTTTCTCTGGAGAATACAACGGAGCATGCGTGCTCTCTTACTCGGGTATCTTAATGTTCCTAAAAATTAAAGTGATTCTCAGGGAGAGAAATTAACTTAGTTAAGGAAAATATTCATAATCTGGTAGCAACTGCTGTAAATACTCGAACAAAATTCGGTCATTAAAGAGAAGACAAATCTTTGTTCAGTATGTACGCTGTGCATCTTCGGGCAGTTTAGTACCTTATGAGTTGAGGATTGGACGAGGTCAGAAATGTTATGGCTGGAAAAAATAAAGGAAATAGCAGAGAATATCACTACTTAGATTGAAAATTGGTATTAAACTTGTGTCAAATATTTGTATTTTAAGATTTATCTAATTCTCTCTATTTTTGCGTTATATTATTTTATGGTTATTTAATTATTTGAAATATAATAATCATTTTGGCAGAATGGAATGGCTAGAAATTATTAGAAACTCAATATGGCAATATCGTTGAGTAAAATTTCTTCTTTATGTGAACTAGTCGTCAAATTCAATCCCTCTATGCTAAAGGAAAACAATTTTCCTCCTGCACTCTTCAAGGTGTAGTTTAATAAGTATTTGCAATTTTTTTCTCTTAAGAATCTCTTACTTAAAACTTATTACTTTGTCGGCATTATTTAGCTTATTATCAATCACCTTTTTCAATTTTAACCGGAAAAAACAACCGGGCAGCGAATTTTATTAAGTGCAGATAGAAACCAGTAATTTCCAGGTTATCCTTTTAAAAACAAGTATATTCAAATTATTTCGATTAACACGATCTATATTTCGGATTCAGTCATTTTTTTAACGAAGACAGTTTTACCTTTCACGGAGGATTTCCACATTTTCTCACTTCTTCATTAACATCGAACGTCCAGCAAAAGGTGCAGATAAAGGCAGCTAAGTAGCTAAGTTTTAAGCAAAAATATTATTTACATATAATTTGTAATGGTATCGATTTGTCAAACTGAAAATTTCATCATTTTTTATTTTAAGACTAACCAAAACTGGTTAATATTTGAAAATTTTATTAATTTAATGAACCCTGCCGGGGTTAACCCAACACGATACATATACACGATATGCACGATGCATATACATATACATGTATATTACTAATTTTATTGGAATAGCATTATGTCTATTAGTGCATGGAACTTGGCAGGTCTTTGCAATAAATTGTAAATATTTTTTTTCTATTTTCAACCAACAAATTTATTTTAAGTAAGAACATAACATGTATTACAATGGGTATGTAAGACCTTTATTTTAATTCAAAAGAGAACTAAAATTGTGCGTACACTCACTTAGCGCGTGATAAACTTTTGTGTGGCCCAAATACTTTAGGCATGTTCCTTTTTTCTTCATTGCTCAAGTTCTTCGAGTATCCCCGTGCGTCATGGTGTGTTGGAGGGACGGTTTCCACCATGCCTACACGCTCCCCCCAGGGGCACGCATCCAAGAGTTTGGAAACTGCTGCCATAAACATTCTCTACCAAAGTATGTAGTTTCCAATGGATAGGGCAATCTGTGGTACGGAGAACTTGACCTCCCTGCCCGAATACGTTGCTTCAAATGCGGTAGAACTTAGTACCAAATGAGCCTCACCCTCACCTATCAAATTGGCATTCGATTTAAACTGCGCAGTTTGATTAATATCATTGAATCAGGTTGTGGGTCAGCAGCGTACAGTGAGACTGTCGGAAAAGACGTGAAATTGGTTTTGATTCGATCCTCCAAATTTCGAACGAGAATCATATTGATTCATAGTCAAGGCTGTTTCCGAACGCTGGGCAGCCGATAGCAGGGGTACGTGAATTGTCAACGTTTCAAAACATTACACATCCGCCTGAGAGAAACAAGCTTCCTACCGCTAGTTAAACAACCTGCCTCTGCATGTACATCTTACCACGCAATTTGCTAAGATGGCGTGGCATTAGGTCAACTGCATTTATAGTTGCTGGCGATTCATAACTCATTGTAACACAAATATCATTTTAATTATGAGGAAACTGAATTTTCGTACGTTATGCTTTCTACTACCGTAGTTACGAATTGTGAAAGGAACAAAGATTCCTTATCTATTGAACTGTTCGTCATTTCTTGATTTCTCGTGGTAATTTTCCTAATATTGTAATGCGGGGCTAAATACCGCTGAACTTCAACTATTTGTATTTATCTTTGAATGTCTGTAATGCCTGTAATCTTCGTGTTTCTATTATCTCCCAACACAGGCTATTCAATAATAATTCGACTATTTCTATTTGGCCAATACGATTCTTCACGAAAAAGCAAGCTTTTCCCTGTATCCTGTTCAGGAAGACAGATTTTCCCTCTATCTTATGTTATAATTTCAGATCCTATTACCCAAGATCCCAAAATTTTAGACGCTTGTTCAAGATGGTTTAAACATACAGGAAACGTCTACTTCACAATTTCATTTGAAAAATTCCCCGCTACTCTCAATGAACCCAATTATTGCTAATGCATCTATGCATATTTTGATCCTTAAGTCATGAAATTTAGTTGTTTTGGAAATTGGTGCTGTACCACTATGCCTTTGCCATCAGTTGTAATGCTGAAATATGGTTCAACAAAGGTGTGCATGAGGACCTATTTAACGTGGAATCAACCTTGTGCTCAGCCTCATCAGATTCTATTGGAAGCTTTCATCAGAATTTCTCCACGGTTTTTAGAAATCGTCCCGTGGACAGCGGGAGGTTATGTCGATTCCAGCGTCGACATTGGCCCTTGATTTATTAACGCAATATGAGGTGGGAGCGCCTTCATTTGAGCGGTTGTCTTTCACGAGACGCCAGCTTCAGTGCCTCAGAGGCAAGGGTTGGAGGCAGGTGGGAGGCGGGGACGGAAGGCTTCCGCCGGGAGCGGATGAGGGGCG
Organism: Hetaerina titia; assembly: GCA_037158775.1. Taxonomy (NCBI): domain Eukaryota; kingdom Metazoa; phylum Arthropoda; class Insecta; order Odonata; family Calopterygidae; genus Hetaerina; species Hetaerina titia. The sequence goes on from CM073768.1 coordinate 21,301,078, forward strand.
GAGCGGGGAAATGGTTGACCGGGAGAGGCGGTGGGACGAGAGGAGAGGGAGGGGGTGCTGTATAAGGGGAGGGAGGGTGGGGAAAGGGGAAATGAAGAACTTTCGCATCGCTATCACGGTGAGGGGGGGAGTGGGGAGTGGAGTCTACAGGGTCCACTTCTCCATGCTATCCGATGCGATCTCTAATAACAGGTATGACGTGGGCCGCCGTTTATCCGACAGCAGTCGCAAAAGTTTCCTGTCACGCAGCCCGGCCTCGGGCAAAGCTGTCCCCCAGCGCCGCGTTCTCCGCCAGCTCGCACGGCCCCTCATCTCCCCCTCCTTCCGCCACCACTCGCTCCGTTACCGCTCCCCTTACTCCCGCACAGCATCCCTCGCTAAACTACCTTTCTCGCCCCCCGAGGGGTCTCCGGATGAGGAAAGGGAGCGAGAGAGGAGGGGGGAGGTTAACTTTCGGAGCTCGGCTCTGAAGATGGAAGATTCGCTAACTGAAAACGCGAGGGGTGGGGTTGATTCAAGAGCGAGAAGAACGAAGGGCGGTGAGGGATTAATCCTCGAGTGCTGACAGTGCTCGTGCAGGAAGTCGACCTCTTTTTTTCCATCGGCTTGCGGCACAAGGTATTATGGATTGGCTCCGCTGTTCAGTGAGACGTTTACCGCTCGTCTGCAGCCTCCGCCGCCACGTGCGTAAACTTCCGTTCGGGCAATTCTGGCCGCCTGCCTCGCATGATCCGTGCGTCGGCTGTTCAGGGGAGTTTAAAGAGGGCCGCCCTACAAGGGTGGCCTCCTTTGACTCGGGCGAAACGCTAGCGAGTGAAAAATGGGATGTGATCAATTTCATGGACGCTCTGCTAAGCTATTGCATGTTTTCGTTTTGTTTCACCGTCAGAGCTGATATTAGAATTAGAAATAAGAAAAACATTACACATCGATAGCGTATGGTTATAACAAACAAATGTGAATCTAGAAATTTATCATGCTGGAAGTAATAAGGTTTCTTTAGGGCACAATTTCAGGCGTAAATGTTGATCCAAATTGCTTACCAAAAGTACTGTATTTTTAATTCATTTATTGCAGTTAATTTAGGAAACGTAATTATTCAGAGAATGTCAATCGCTTCAAGGATTGTCTTGGTCCTTATTACGAAAAGTTAAAAATGGGCAGATGCTTGTGAGTAAGGCAATTGACACCAACCGTCCGTAAAAGTGATCACAAACCCGAAATCCATATCAACCCGAAGGTTGGTTTAATAGGTGAGAGTATTGCTTACCAAGCCCAATAGGTGAGGGTCTTACCAACTACTTGGGAAATTTACCGTTTAATGGGGAAATCGGGGGGAGGGGGCGAGGGAGGGGCAGTTCCTTTTTCCCTGTACCGTTTGTAGTTTCCTAGGAAGATCTGGTGCCCCAAAAATTACAAAACTTGTGTAAAAATGAGGGTTTCCAAGGCGTCACCCGCATTCGAACCCAAATCCCTCTTGTCGGTAGCCGAGATCTCTATCTACTTGATTAACATTTCCTCATAAGTTTAATTTTTTTCATTTAACTAAATGAATCATTCCATAAAATAAATCCCCTTGACGAGTTGAATTGTATCGGTGGATTTTTTACACTGTTTAAAGGTTTTTTAGTCTTGAACGAGTTTAGAGAAACCTTGAATATTCCTTTCCTCGTATTCAACACTAAGAAGTAAGTTAAACGTTAAACGGGATAGAACCTGGCTGATTTCATCTGTCGATGAACGTCGCATCACACGGGCTGGAGTCAGTTTCACTGAAAATGTACGGAGCGGCGCTGCGAAAAATTCCGGATTGTCATCTAGGTACACGAATACTTTGAAGGAGGAATCAATCAAGAGAGAGACTTTCACTTCTGAATTTTTTAAACACTGAGAGGAAATATTTTTTTTAAGGGTCTGTTTCTAAACGACGCAATAACTCTCACCGTCTCCTCAAGGAGTTGTATTAACCGCCTTCCATCTCATCCATTCTCTTTCACCCCTCGCCTCGCCCTCCCTCCACCCACCCCTCCGTTTTAGGGTGGATTAGCAATCTTTTCCCTTCCCATCCACCTCGGTTTGTTTTCCGGCGCGGTTTCCGTGAGATGGCTCCCGTGGATGGCTCCGGGAATAAGACGAGCGGAGCTCATCGAGTTAAAGGGGTAGGAGAATGGGCGAGGGAGATAAAGAGGGGGTGTTGGGGAAAGCGGTTAGGGGGGAGGCGGAGGATTGGTGTGGTGTGAAGTCAGGGGTTTTAAGAGAGAAAGAGAGGGAGAGAGGGGTGCCTCCCGGCGTGGTGGTGGGAGGTTGATCATGGGGACGATGAGTCGTGTAGAGCGGCGGAGAGGAGGAGGTATGGCTAGTGGGAGGGAGGTAGCTCGTGGGGAGAGAGGGAGGGGACGGATCGTGTTTCGAGATAGACATGAGGGAGGATTTTGAGGGAGGAGGCATTAAAGAAGGGGCGGGGGTTTATCCTTGAGAATAAAGTCAGGTAGGTAAGGCTGGTGTAAACGTAGGAATGGTGATGAGAAATAACAAGAACGGTTGAGAAGCCGAAAAAATAAATAAATATAGGTGTACGTAGTGTATATGCGTTTGTGTATGATATATATATATATATATAAATCATATATTATTATATATAACTAAAATATAATTTGCGTAGGTCGCGGTAGTCCAGTGGGTAGAGCATTGGACTACTGACTATAGGGTCTCCGGCTCGATTCCCGGGCAAGGCCCCCTGGGCACCTACCGCTCCACCCAAGCTAGTCGATTTTTCAGATACCAGATCTTCCTGGGAAACCATAACCACAGGGAAAGGAACTGGCCCCCCTACCTACCTGATACACGCCGTCGGGCTTAGTACATGGGTGAGCATCACCTACTAAACTTCGGGTTTATTACTGTGTTTATGGTTTTTTATATATATTTGCATCCTGAGCCCAACATTTATGTCAATCAATGTGCAACTTGCTAAAATTCTTCATAAGAGCACCATTATGCATTGACACACCAATGCCAGTGCCTGCGCCAGTTGTGGTATGCTTTCTGTAAGACATCAACAGGACCCTTGTTCATGCCCCTCGTCATGGCCTCTTTGTTATAATTCAGTGGTCCAAATTGGTGCTCAAAGGGTCCAAAGTAATCAAACATCCATTCCAGTAAGTTGAAGCTTCACCAGTAGCCAACTATTTAAAAAAATTATGGTTACTTTGACAGTAATCCAAGAGGTCCAAGATTGTCGCTCAAGCAGTCTTCCGACAGAAACTTGACACACCTTTCTCATGCCTAAATCTTCTGTAAGAATGCAAGGCACTGTGGCTTTCTGAATATTGTACTCAGCTGCTAACATCCTGACACTTGAGAGTCAATCAGAATTGAACATGTGCCTCACTTTTTGCGCATTTTCATCACACTGCGTTTTTGATAGATGTCCAGGGAATTCCACGTCGTCAACCTTCTCTCGACCCTCCCGGGACGTCTTGTATAAACAGAAAACTATCACTTGGGGCATTTCTCTATCTTCAGACACCATAAACATGGTCATGGTCTCCGAACCCATTTTTCCAAGCTAAATACACAATTTTATCGCATTTCATTGCTACATGGAAAGTGGTATCGTGAATTCGTGACGTAACCGTCGTACAGGGGTCCAGTCTAGAAGCAACCGGTACACTGCAAATGCTTACAGTTAACTGGCGTGGGCCGCGTTGCTTACCAAGGATCTCAAATTACCTTCCCCACCACAAAATACCCCACTCCAGCCATCTGCATTGGTGACAAAAATCATTCCATTCATTTTTGGGGCAGACCCTGTATACGTATGGGTACACACATACGAGTACATAGCCATACGAGTATATCATACGAAATTAAGGTGAATTGGAATTAGATCAGCACCTGTCTGAGACCTGCCTTCGGTTGCTATTTATATCTTCAGCCAATTAATGAAAATACAGTAGTTTATAGTTAAAAATGCTTTATTATTTTTCGAAGCGTTCTTCATGATAATCAATACACTTTTTCATGCGCTCGAACCAATTTTCGTAACACTTTTTTTACTCCGATTGAGGTTCCTCCAAAACAGAACTAGGTATCTCCAAAACTTTGAAAACATCAACGGCTTCTTCAGGCGCCGAAAAACGTTGGTCACGCAATTTTTTCTTGATAAACCGGAATAAAAAGAAGTCATTTGGTGTAAATCAGAGCTGTATGAAGGATGAACAATCAATTCGACGTTTCGGCCAGTCAAATAGGTAGTTGTTTCAGCCAATCTGTGAGAGCATGCATTGTCTTGATGAAGAGTGATCCTTCATTATCGCTTCTTTTTCCGTACTTCACTAAGCACTTCTGGCAAACAAATGCTTGTGCACCATACAGAATTCACTGTTCTACGTTTCTCTAACGGTACCTATGCCATATGTCTAGTTATTCCGAAGAGACAGGTGATCATTTGCTTCAATGTGCTTCATGCACGAATCATTTTTGTCGGATTTGGCTCGTCTTGGAAGACCCATACTGTAGATTGCTATTTTGTTTCGGGCTCATACGCATAGATCGAAGATTCATCACCTGTTTAAATGTTTTACACAGTATTTGATGCACCGTGATTGTATTTGTTGAGCATTTCTTTGCACCAATTTACACGAACATTTTTTTTAGTTTTTGTTAAAGTATGCGGGATCCAACGCGAACAATTTTTTTCACAGCTAAATATTCATGCAATATATTATTGATGCTCATCATACGGTATATCGTATTGATGCTCATCATCTCACGGTAAGTCACATGACGATCTTCCTTTACTAGTTCTTGCATAGCATCAATGTTTTCTGGCTCAACAACTGATTTTGGATGACCTTCACGACTTTTGTTACTGAGCGAAGGGCGGCAATTATGGAATTCGTTATGCCAGCGTTTCACAGTGGTAAAGGGTGGGGATTCATCGCCCAAAGAGGAAGTAAGTTGATGAGAAGAAAGGTGGTGATAAGTTGATGCACTCCTGTCTTGATAATTCACGTGGAAAGTTGTTAAAAATCATCCTACGAAAGTGTTCACGTTTTAACTCCATTTTTTCGCTGAGACAAAATTTTCGAATCACTGTAAACAAAACAGGTTATGATCAAAGAAAAATATTTTCGGAATTAAGTTAGCGCTAACAGGGTCAACCTTTCAGATGGAAACGTCAGATGGCGCCTAAAACAACTAGTGTTGTCAAGGCTCAAAATATAAATAGCAACCCTCGTATTAGCTTGGCTCTTGATTCTTATGTTTTGATACTGTCAACTTACCCAAATACACAGTCAGACTTAATACCAACATTTCATTATTCCGGCAGTAATTAAATCAACTAGTATGACAATGTAGACCACTTATGTAAACCAAAATATATATAAAATCAATAAAGGGCCATGAATGAAGGCTGTTTGTTTTTGTTGCCCTTCAAAAGGGAAAGGTTGAAGAGGAATGTGCGAAGAGAAAGGCGGGAATAAAATGTGAGAAGAGAAGGGGGAAATGAGGGTAGCGACGGGACACACAATAAAGTAGGGAGTTTCGGCAATTGAAAATTTCATTGGACACGACCGATATAACTGTGTCCCCAAACGCGGGCACCAGCGTCGCGGTCGCAATGAAAACGAAATGGAGTATGAATAATATAAACATTTAGTTAGCTTTCGGAATTCGCTCAAAAAGGGGCTAAACACAGGCTTAAGGACCCTTTAGAAAACGCACAAAAGGATAGGTTCAAGACGGTTAAGGGCTTAGGGTGGGATACCTGCGGAACACCAGGTGGAATAAAATTTACGAGGATAAGCACATATGTTAAAAGATTCCTCCCTCATTTCTTAAAGATATGAAAAAGTAAATGCAATGAAATGAACTCAAGAGGCGAGTGAAGGAGCGAATTATTAGAGTATCGTATAAAAATAATGGTAAATGCGGTATAATGGATTTTGCATTTGAAGGTGGGTGGAAAAACTGTGTGAATTTGATGTAACTCAAACCAATGATGGATAGATACTTAAGTGCCAACCTTAAACGTCATACTCATACTTCATTGCGAATGAAGGTAGAGGGGAAAAGGATAGAAACACACATAAAGGGCGCATAAAAGACCCGTGGCGATGGTAGAAGGGTGAATATTTCAAGCAGAAAAAAGTTTCATTGGCCGACATTTGAATCATCATCAATCAATTTGCTGGGCCGATGCTCGACCGATTATTTACTTCCTATTCCTATTTCATATGCTTTTATCTATAAAAATATGTTTTTATATTTTGGCGAATTTTGGTGTTTGAATAAATAAGTTAATGTATAAGTTAATATATCGTACGTATGTATATGTGTATGTATGTACGTGCATATGTATTTATTTATTCAGTCATTTATCTATTTATAATTATATTTATTGCCATTACAAAGACTTAAAACCACCTTTTTTTAAACCCAAGTAGATCATGCTACACTATAAAAATGTACTATGTGTACAAGGTAACAACCGAGCAAAGCAGTATACCGAAGTGTGTGTTGTTAGATAATGTACTCGTATTATATGAGTACCCACTATTACAATAATATGCATGCCTGTAGACTCTACTTAAGGCATATTACTACATGGTAGTCACGACTCTCTGAAATAGTGTAAATATAAGAATATGATATCGTACATTTCATCAAAAAAGTTTTGCGACAGATTTTAAGAACAAATTACTCATAAATATATAAAAAGTCACCCTTCTATAGAAAAGCTGGGCTATTTTTTCCTTTTCTCCCGTTCATTTTTCTTTGTTGGCGTTCATTCTCCGTAGGATAACTTCAATATTAAACACTTCAAAAGTAAAATATTGTAAATCTTCAAACCATATTCATAAATTCCGATTAATTCTCAAAAATAATTTTTAATCATTAAAAATCTTCGAAAAAGTACTAAAGAAAAAATTTCCGAATGATTTTCATCAAAAATATAAATTAAAATATAATGGTGCAACGTTTTGGGTGTGGAAAGAGAGAAAGGAAGAGGGAATATGGGTAAATGAAGAGCTTTTGAAACCGAGAGAGAGAGACAGAGATGACAAAAAGATTTGCTGTGAAATAGAATTTAACTTAAATAAGTTAACATATTTTAGATATTAAAACCGCGGCTTAAACGGGCTATTATCGAGGGACGTATATTTACGAATGGCGTTCAGGTGCATCCACGTTGTTCATGGGTTGTCATCAAATGGGATCATTGACGAAATACTCCTCCACATCACGGTCCTAAATCTGAAGGACTGTCGTAGCTCAGCGAGCTTCAAGATTTTCGGCGTCAAAGTTCTGCGTCGACAAAAAAACTCAAAATAGCATTTGTCTTTCAATTATTTTACAAAATCTGTCATCAGTATCGCATTTATTTTATAATCAAATTTTAAATTTTGAGATCGCGAATTGCATAATTTCAGTGAATGAGATTCCCTGAAATGGATATTAAAATTAAATTCTGAAAGCGTTTCTTGATTTCGCGGGCGCTTCAAAAAGTTCATTTTAAGGTCCTCTGTTATTTTGAAAATTATAAAGTCAGTTTATCAGAGGTAGTAGTGAAATATTATTTTTTAATGATATCGTCTAAATTAGTTCCATATTTAATTATTATTATTGGTCAATACATTTACTGGAATGGAATATTGCAGATAAAATATTTCATATTAATCTAACTTTTAACCATTATAGAGTTGATAAGTGATGTATTTAATTCTCATCTACTCTTTTGTCATTTTATGGGATTATTTAATAGGCGATCTAGTTATAATATGATGATTCAGAGGTATGAAGTCATTTTTTAGAGGTAAATCCACAGATTTGAATCTATATTTTGCTGTATTTCGTCATCCATTATGATCTATTATTCTTAAATTCGTAATCTGTAAGTATATAGTCATTATGTGAGTTCCAATCTGATAAATTTTATGGTTTCCATATTGAAGATTTAAACTATTTGTATAAAGTCTAACTTTTATTTCAGTGATGCGTAAATTAAACAGGAAGTTTTTTTTATGACTGTGAATCGTTTTACTGGTCTCGCTTCACACTGTGAAAATATTCGGAAACTATTACGAACCCATTATCACCGGTCTTCAACTTTTATAGCATTGTCGCCAATGACCCGATTTACTTGAGTGCTTAAATCATGCTCAAATTCACTTTATTCCATTTTATTAATCCACTTGTGTCTAGTATTCCTTTATAACAACCTGGCATCATGCTTCTAACTGATTATTATTCTAAATAATCCCTGGAAAGGAATTTGAACGATATTAATAATTTCAATGACGCTTCAAATCTATTAGACTGAAATATAACCATCAATGCGATTAATGTATTCCTAGAGACCCCTTTGACTATCACTAGGATATTTTATGTCTTCCGAAAAATTAACTCGTCTATACTTATTAAATTTGCGATATTTTTTTGAAGTAGATAGTGATTTATTCATTTCAGAAAACAATTGACATCGAGATAAATACTCCATTATCCACCAAAAAGGGGTGTGGCAGGGGCTGCAGGCACAAAGGGAAAGGGTTGGTGATAAGGGAGGAAATGGGTGAGGAAGGGAAAGGAAAATATTTACTATTAAACTATCAAATAACGTGAAAATTTGTATATAGGATGGAAGAAGACTTAATCTATTACAAGGGTAACTCACCTAATAAATTATTTATTTTATATGCAAAGAAGTATACGGCAGGCCTCCAACATAACAAGATATGTCATGTAGAATTGAAAAGTAATAAGGGGAAATCCAACTATTATATAGTTATGCTACTCCTGGTCTCCACCATTAAAGTCGCAGGTAGGGAAAGTAACACACCGCTGTAGGAAGTTGATGGCGTGAGGCGTCCCCCACACAGATAGACGAGGGATGGAAAGGCAGGCTTGAAAACAACGGGTTGGAAATATTGTACCGAGCCCTAAATTCATTAAATGGTGGTCCCGTGCAATCATGAGGGAGGGGATTTGGCAACAGAACACTCGATATTATTGAATGTGTATGAATTTGAGTAAAACTAATTATTCCCTGGACTTTGTGGATGGCAAATGGGATTTTTAATATCTCAAATCCGAAAATTGCTATCCAGTATTGTTCGAGGGTAGGAGTCCTTGAGTTTCCTAGTTTTTCAATGGAATCAGCTCAGATGCAACGTTTCTGCTTTTATGAATTTCATATACAGGTAGATGTAGATGTTGTCACGATGTACCATTTCATTTGGGATTATGAATGATTCACTCCCTCACTTACTTCATGTCTACTTTCAAAAGGAGGATCACGAAAAAAAACATTAATATCTTTAAAATATGTCCTACACAAAAAATACGTGAACTACGTGATTAACTTTTTAGTGCTGTTAAGGAAGAGAAAGCATTTATGGGAGACGAGGGGGTAGAGAAGGAGGGAAGGGCTTGGATGGCGCGGGGTATACCAAGCCACACCGCCGTGAGCATGAGATTCCCTGAGAGCAGAGTCGAGCGTCAAAATTATTTCCCCTTTCACAAATCTCTAAGTATCCCTTTCAGTTAAGCATAAATCCTTTGTGCCACGAGTTCAGTTGCCATGACGGTTGCAGGTCAGAGTAATTGCTGGGGCATTTTGGAATGTAGACTGAAGTTTCGTAGGTTTACTAAAGAGCATAACGCTGGAATATCTTATCGTCAGCGGTGATGAACTCCTTGAACTTGTTGGCTCAAAGACATCAGACACCATCCCAGTGCCATGACGAGAACATGCCCCGAATATTCACATTAATCCAGAATAAAGTCTCCTTCTTCCTAGGAACTAAGCCCTACAGTGATGAGACGGCTTTCTCCACGACCTCCCTCCACGCGCTTCTCTCCCTTCAACCAACCCTCCCACTACCTCCCCCCTACGTGCATACATCACCTTTTTGTACCCTTTCTACTCTCCCTTTAATATCCGGATTTGTTTTTGGTTTCGTGATATTCTCAACACGTACCTTATTCAATGAATCCTTTTTGTCTTGATAAATGTCACCATGTCCTAGATACTGAGTGCCTGTATTTTTTATTTCATCGCCGTTCCTTATTTTCCACATCTTATGCTCTCTTGTAGCTCCATAGAGCCTGTGGATAATTTTCCTTTCAGAGATTCACAGTTTGCTTACGTCTGCAACATTTACGCTCCACGCTTCCAAAGTCGTACGTGTGTAACTGCTGACCTAATTAATGTTTTATAACAAAGTGACGTCACAGAGGCGATAGAGTTTGCATTTAAGGATCCGCGTCCGTGATTCCACTCGTGTAACAACCTCTGATCACGAGAATTACCGACTCACTACCCCCTAAGATACAATAAACGTCGATATTAAACGTCCTCCTTTCCCGCTACCTGCCTACTTTGTTTTCCGCTGGCATCGCAGCTCAACTGTTGTGCGGAGTGGTACGTGTCTGGCCCACTGGCGGCATCCCTGCCCGCCACTTTAGGAATACGGTCACTTTTCGACCTGGGATTAGGCGGGTAGGGGGCACCGTGGGAAGGAGTTCAGAGCCCTCTGCAGCTCTACGGGGGGGAGGGGGAAGGGAAGGCGGAAGAAGTGGGGGATCGGGACAGGGCCTTAGGGAGGAAGCCTTCGGGAGGGGCTCTTTGGAGAGAGATAGAGCGAAAGAAAATAGTGTTCACGCAGACCGCTCTCCACCCTTCCCCCGCCATGCCCCCCGTGGTCCTGCTCTTTCTCCCGAGAGAGAGAGAGTATTGTGGGGGGGGGTCAGGGGTGGGGCTTCGGGGAATCCATAGGGGTTCCTTTGAGAGAGAGAAAGCTAAGAGGAGAGAGGGAGGGAGAGAGTGAGAGAGAGATAAGAGTGTGGTAGGAAGAAGCCAGGGAAAATGTTCGGATCCGTCGATTGCCGGAGCGCCTGCCAACGGCGGAGGGAGGGCGTTTTGTGTGGTGTGGCAGGAGAGGGATCAGCCGCCGTGGCGCGGGGCCATGTGCGCAGGAAGTGATAATGCGAAATATTTTTCGAGCGGGCGTTCGCCCTTCCAAAGGAGACCTCCCTGCCCGGTTAATCTTACGGCCCGAGCGTTCCGTTGACGGCCCTGAGTCCGTAAACTGTGCTGTCGGTGAGGTGGGAACGAATTTGAAAACAGGTTGCGCAACGTTTCGTTTCTATGATAAGTTTTCAGACCACACGACATTATCGGTCGCTTTGATTTATTTCAAGTGTTCTCAATATATGCGCCCATCAATTTCCTGCGACCTTTTTCATGGGTTGTGACGCCAGATTTTACATTTAGACTAGAATGATTTTGTATTAATAGGGCAGTTTTTGAGCAAGAAATGTATCATAAATAGTATTTCATCATTATCAATTATTACCATAATTATTAGTTAATTTTCCGCTAATTTTCCCCAAATTAAAAATATGTATCGCACATATGGCATTCACAGGGGGTGATGGGAAAAAACCTTTTTTACAATGGATTTGAATTTTTTTGTTACCTAGCTGCGAACGATACGGCGTGTGATCTCCAGGCTGAAATTTTCGAAGAAACAAACCGAAAGACGCAAAGTATCTAAATTCAAGATCAAAGCCTGAAACGATTTTTTTTATGTCCATAATCAAATAATAATTCCACGGGTCAATAAATTCCAAAAAGAAAATTCTCGAAGCAATCATTTTCCAAAAAAAATCCAAACTAAATTAAATAAATTTTCTGACTAAAGAGTCAAAATTATTTCATTTGGCACAGATTGATACAAAGGTTACAAACAGGGTATTATTTTCAGCAGCCAAACAGCCTCCAATAAATATTACTTGTATATCTGCCAATGTTGCTGGCGTATTTTTCTTTCATCGTTGCGTGAGCATACATTTCCATTGACTATTCAATTAAATAACCCCTATGATAAGTTCTATACATATGTTTTCTATGTTTTCGGCAGTTCCGTATTTGTTTTGTCGACTGCTGTGCCAGTTCTACTAGGTAAAACAATTAGGCAAAACAAACTTTTCACGGGGACGATAAAAATGACTGGTTCAAGCTGCAAAAACCTATATTCCATATTAATTAGTTGTTGATTTTGTCTGTTCTATGTGTGGAATTTTGTTTGCTGGTTTTTCAGTAAATCGGCAGTAATTGCGGCATGAAGATAAGCAATTTCGTTAGCGTACAAACAAATGAGCTTTACGGTAATGATTTTGGTCTTTACTGGGGGTCTTTCTTTTTGCATATTCAGTAGGAAGAATCGAAATATTATTCATGATATGCGAACACTTTGTTCAATTTGGGTTTTATGACTTCGGGCTACATTTTTCGCTTTCTGAATTTAGTGACTTTTGTGTTTGCATTCGATATTTGACTTTCAACACTTTCTCTCTCAATCGTTTTATTATGCATATATTATGCTCAGAAGGTATTTTCGTGGTGGATATGTAATTTTTACTCTAGAGTAAGAAAATTAATCACTAAGGAAAAAAATACAAATTCAATGGTTACTTAATGGCTTAACATCTCCCCAAATTCTTATTTCAGTTCAAAATGAAAAGAGAATAATTGAATTGTTTCCCGCATTAATAAAACAATCAGTCCCGAAAGGCCAGTTCTGAATATAAATAAAATAATAGTCTAAAGACTTTAAAGGATAATGATAATGTCAATATAAACTCACTTTTTCTCTTTCCGAGGAATAAAATAGTTCATAAAATACAATTCTAAATGGTGTTAGATTAACATAGATTTCACGTTAAATTACTTTCCTCCCTGAATATGTTAACTTTTCAATCATGGCAACAATTACAGAATGTATGATATTGTTTTAGTTGATAGCATTATTAAATGATGGCTAGTTGACAGCATTATTTGCTTTTTATTTTATTAAATGCTATCAACTAGCCTACAAAAGCAGAACTGTGCTAGGAGTGTTAAGAGTTATAGTATCATAAGGAAAGTCAATACACATAACAATAGAATAGATTCAAAGTATCAAGTCTCTCCAAGGAGATGATGCTGTAAACAGAAGTGCCGTCGGCTTCTTGGGCAAGATAGTGAAGTAGGTCTCTGAGACGGGTGATGAAGAGCTGGTGTTTATTACGCATGGCCCGCAGGCTTGTGCAAACTCCTTCCCTAATTGTGAATGACAACATATGCCGTCCCAGCACGTGTCTCAAAGTTAGGAAATTCTCTTGAAACCATTGTAGTCCTTGTGGGAACATTTCTCAATCAAGAACTTTAAAAAAGAGAAATATGCTCTACGGTTTTACTAATTTTATGAAATACGATTGTATGCAAAAATTAATCCTGATCTACTCAGTTATATCTACTAAATTGCAAAACAACTTTGATTCCCATAGATATTGAGTATATGTTGTTAATGAGCAGGTAAGTAGATTAAATTATACTTGGATGAGATCCAGTTAGTATAATGAAATTGTAATCAATTTTGATCAGCAGAGAATCATGGGCAATCAGTTTGCGTTCATAAGAAAATATAAATTTTTGGAATATCTTCTTCCCCGCTGGAAACGCCATTTCAACTTGTATAACTGACACGTTAGTTTTTCAATTGTTTTAACAAAACCTGATGGGTAGAGGCACATTTATAGGTAGTTGTTTTTCTAGTTAGTACACACTGCTTCTTGGTTATGACTAGTCAGCCTCCCTTTCCAGCACTGCAGAATCTAATCTCAGGAAATGAAAGAGATTTAAACGTGTCATGACATTTGTTTCAAAAATTTTAATCTTCGCTATATCCTCTGAAAATAATTTATAGTTGTATCTTGGAATTTTTAGACGATTATTGGATGACTTTAAATTGAATAGTAAACATTGTGGTTCATTTAGGATAGCTAGAATTGTTGCTGGCTAAAAATCGCAACTTGTCCAGCACCCATCGTATAATAAGTTAATTTTAGAGATTACCTAGGTTTTTTCAGCAAAGTAAAAAATAGAAAAAAAACTATCACAATTCTACCAAACGATAAAATACTAATAAAGCAGTAGTTTTTTGAGAGTATTCCTGCACAGGAATTAATCAGGAAACCTGTGAATTTTTATTTTTATTCAGTTCTGTTGTTAATCCCCGCTGAACAACACTACTTACGCCTAAAATTTTCCCGCACATCTCAGATAATTTTCCTTTTGATTTGTCCCATGTTTTTTTTAACCTGTAATGTATTAGTAATGTGATATGGTGTTCAGAGAATTTTCATCAGAACTTGAGTCACCATCTTAGGCTTGACAGTTTCTTAAAATCCCCGTGAAACTTTTCGCCGGCACAAGTACAGTTTGGTGACACTAAAAATATTAATGTTTATTAAGAATTACCGAGGTCTTGTATATGAAGTTCATTTAATTATGGGCGAAGGTGGATGAGAAGGAAGGTGAAGAATCCCACAAGATGAAAGTGGGAGCTGTAAAATAGAGCATGGGAGAGGTGCAAACCTACGAGTTGTTTGAGAGGGGACTACGATATGGCTCTTAAATGGGCGATAGGATAGGTATTTAAGGCCGAGGAAATGTCTGCCGAAAATTTGTGCGAGGCCGTGGTTGCCCTGTTTTATTATGGCTTTCTAAATAACCCCCATCTGCGTCGAAAGAGTCCGTTTTTAAGTGTTCTGACGGTTTAATGGGAAGCTTGAAAGCAGTGGCAGTCTTGATAAAGGTCGACTTAATGTAAAAGTCATACGCACGAAATGGAGGCATGGGAAATAATCGATTCCTCATCAATTTATTCCCCCGTATGTTCCATCATAAAAAAGGAAATTCAATTATTCCAAAGGGGTGTAGAAATTGATACCTTTGGGTTTCTGAAATTTTATGCTTTCCGGTAAACTACGTCATCATGATGCTCTTTACATGACAAAGGGTCATTATATCTGGAATTACAACCTAAGTATTTTTTAAAAATTGAATACTTTAGTATGGGTATCGTATAAAAGTGCCCTAGATGAGGAATACCATTTTATCTGACTTCATTTTATCCCTAAGCTTCACAGCTGTTGCGTTTACATCAATACATTATCCATATAACGGCAGATGATGGAATTGCAGCATCTATTAAGTTGCATCTGAATTTAATTCGTAATATAAGGATATTATTTTGGGCATTTATAAACTTATAAAATTCTCCTCAGATATGAAAATCAACTCCTGAGTGTAATTGATTCCGTTTTCATATCTCAACTAACCGCAAAATTATAACGGTAGTAAATTTCCATTAAACAATATAGCTTAATAGACTAAAGGAAACGTATCAATTTCGTCTATTCCCGAGTCCAAAGATATATCGATTCGATCCTCAGAATGCACAACTTTTAAAGTAACTTCTTCCATTTTTTTGAGAGGGCATTTAAATTTTTAATTCCTCCCCGTTCCCCTTTGCAGACATGCCGCCGACCTCTTATTAGTATCGACGATTCTCACGTCATTGTTTCGCGCCACATCCGTCATTACCCATTGACGTGGACCAATCATTTCTCCTTTCCATCCAGGAAAAACCCCCTCTCTCCTGCCTCTTCTTGCCGTTGGCCCCCTTTGAATCACCGCCCGTCGTCTCACCCTCCCACGCGTCAGTTATCCCACCCCGAGGTCCTTTTGTCTCATTCGATTGTGCGCCCGGCATTGCGCGGGGTGACTGAAAATATCGCCCCCCAAATTAGCCAGCACGTGCGCAACAAAAGTGAAGCGCGCAATCAGCTCCCCACCTCCATCCCATCTCCTCCCCACACCCACACCGAGTAACGGAATCGCGGGGGATCGTTTCCAGCCCACACGATCTCCCCTCCTCCGTCCCCACTCCCCGCCCCCGGACGTCTACCCTGCCCCTTCCCACAAGTCAAGCCGAGTGACCACCACGAAGCCCCTCGCATGAAAAACAAAGCATACCGACCGATACCCTGTGGGGCAGGATTTTGGAGTCACGGGAATGGGAAGGGCATGTGTGGCTGGAGGCGGTGATAAAGGCGTTTTTGGCGCTCGTGCGGGTCAAATCACATCACGCCCCAGTCACAAAAGACCGCATTCCGCTTCGGGCTTCACTCTCTGCCCGCCATCCTATCCCCATATCTATGCTTCCCTTTCTCTGCCTCGTTAAATATCTCTCTCTCCATCTCTCTCTGTACAAATAATATCGAGGCTCGAGCGTATCTGTCACGTCCACTGTGGTGCCATTCTTCAAATTCATTAAAAGAATGGAAGATTTAAGGGTCATTTACGGAAGAAAATTGAATATCATTAAAGTTTATATTCCCTATGAATTGAAATAAATTATACGATAAAAAGCGAACATATTAGGTCATAGAGGACAGCGGGGTTCGATCCTCGGTATCCCTATGACTCAATGCGACTCAATCACGGCTAAAATTCCAACAATCATAATAAATGACGAAATTATTTCGATTTCCATTTGAAAACTCCCTACATTGGGGGGATGAAGGAGGGTGATGTGCAGGCGTAGGGTGATCGGTACTGTTTTCTGTCCCTCATTCTCTTTCCACCCGGCGAAAAAAATCGACATCAAGGAAGGCGACGCAATCTGTTTCCTCTCTCACCACCCCTGACGCCACGCTACCCGCCCGCCACCGTACACTCCCCCCCCCTCACCCCCCCCGGGCCGGCGTGCCCCGCTGCGCTCGGAGATTGCGAGACTACGTCCGGAACTCCTTTTTGGCGCTGGCTGGGAGGGCTGTCCATCAACACCTTCCATTGGAAGGTCGCCCCGTTAGCTCCCTTAACGGCTACTCTCGCTCGGCCGCCCCTTTAACGTCCTTCAAACCCCCCCACCTCCTCATCTACTCCACCCACCCTCCACCCATTAAGTGAGGATGTGGCGCATTTGGCCAAATAAAGGGATGCGGAGAATGGCGGGTAAATGGCGGAGGGCACCCATTCGACACTACCAGTCAGGGCAGGCGCTGATGCGTACAATGCTGTGCGAGGGTGGGATGGGAGGGGAAAGCTTTGGGGGACGGGTGTGTTGGAAGAGTGTCGGGGGAGGAGGCAGGGGATGAGTGGAAAAGCCGCGATAAAGAAGCCGGAGATTGTGACGAGCCTTGAACTGGAATGGAATGTAGGCATAGGTGAGTGAATGCTGTCCGTTTTCGACGCCATCCTCACGAGTTAAAACATAGATATGAAAACGTAAAAAGTCAGAAAATGGTTTTCAATGGTTATTCCTTTAGTGTTTATTGGGTATGTGGCATTAAAACTGGGGAAAATATTAACCTTTCCATCCGCCGCAGTCAGGTTTGAAACCTTTTATCCCTAAAATGTTGTCACACTGATCTAATTACACACAAACGTGGGCAACGCTCCTCTCTTACTGGGTTAGATAGCTTAGGCAAAGAGTTTCGATAACCAGAGTGACATTAGTTGTGTAAACTTTACGATGAGAGAAAGACAACCAATGGAAATAATGCACGCCTATAGCGGGGATGCCTATAGCAGAAAGGAGAAAGAGTTGCGTTGCATTTCCAACCAAAAATAACATTGATCTCATTTTCCATCCTTTCAACTTTAAGTTTCTGCTTTTATAATTTTTATATATGATAGAAACTGCAGGCGATAGTTGAACTTGGCGTATCTCCTCATGCAAAAACGAGTCAATAGATTAATTGAGTATATTTATGGAATTCTAACTTTATTAGATTTAGAAATTTACTAGAGTTCAACGTCACATTATCTGCGCGCATTTTAAATCTCCTCTTTTTTTTATTCCTTTCACTGAGGTACCGTAACTTTCCACGTCAGCCTTCGATTCATTATTTCTCCCGACCCTTTTGGTTTTATTAATAGGCTATTACGGGAATTCGATCGCATTTTATGTCATTACAGAAAAATCTTTCTCAAGAGTTCCAAAATAGAAAACAAATCTACGAATTAAAGATGCCGTACCGGCTCTTGGATTGATGTCGTTATAAAGCAAAATGAAACGGAAACAATTTCTTTAAAAGGCACTAAACATGATCTTTTTCAAAGTAACTTCCGTAAGAAAAACTTATTTTGAACCCTATTTTCAACCTTATTTTCAAAGAGTCGCTAGTAAAGTAACGCCTCGACCTTAGCCTGTGTTCGCATGACTTGAGTTACTTTTACATGCATGTTAGTCTTCCTGGCCAAATTTCAAGAGACCATTTAATTTAAATCTATTGAATTACCCTGAAAAGGCGAAGTTATCATGACAAAACTCGTGATAGTGTTCATTCCATTCAATCCTCGTAATTCTTTTCATTCGAAATAAACTAGAAAATGCAAGAACATCATTTCTATTGAAGTCAATGACATCAAATATTAGGAATTTTGTTCATTATTTCCATGAAATAAATGGATAAATTTTACCATAACCGATTGTTCAAAACGCATTATAGTTGCTTGGTCATGCTTATTCAATGAAAACTCTAATTGAGTATTATACTAGTAGTTATTAGGGTAGGTGACCGACAGTTGACTTCATTTGCGCTATTAGGAGGTGGGTACTTTGGTATGGAGACGATATTCAGGTAATGGAGGAAGGCTGGAGAGAAATCCAGCGCTGTTATTAGACTACTCTTAACAAAAAGCACCGAGGAGCGCAAAGGCGCCGGTTTAACGTCCAATCGGAAGGATGGTGAACTCACTGAAAATTCTCTCCACATAGCACCTCGAGTAGGGATCTGAATACCACTGAAAAATCTTGGAACCTCTAAGATTAGAACCTGGACCCTCAGGGTATAGAGTTAGCCACCTTGCTATCGTAGTTATGCGTAAATTAATAACACTTAAAATAGTATATCCACTTCAAAAGAGATAAATATCATCCAGCCAAGTTTTCAAAACAGAATCTTTTTCAAGCTCTGAATTATTTTTAGCAGAGCTGCTCTAACATAAAAGAGAAGTTAGCCCTACTACAAATGTAACACTATATATTCAAATCACACAATTTCCCGGGCGCATGGCTATACAGGCACACCAAACGTTTCCTTCCGTAAATACACGTGAGTCATATTATGGATTATTATTGTATAATTATCCTAAGGTTACTTAATAACCAATGGTGTACATTTAGTTAATAAGCGTCATAAGTTAAGTGGAAACGTTTTTGCAATTTAACAATTATTTTAAGACTTTCAGGAATAAATACTGTATCGTATTGATGCAAAAGCATGGCATGAAAGCAACTTGCTTATAAATTAATGCCATCACAAAAAATACTACTCGCATTGGATGGATACATACATTGGTGCACGCAAAATTCCTTCTGTAATGTAAACATCAACCCATATAGATCATTACAAAAACTAAATACATGCTTAATTTAAAATTTTATAATAAATATACAAGAACAATATATATTGGAAATGATATTAACAGAATACAGAAAATACTGAACACAATGATACTCCAAAGAAAGACTATTTTCTTGCATGGGAAATCATGGTATTACACCACGAAAGTGTTTCGCTGTTAGGTCACGGGAGGAAACAAAGCTAGCTACAAAGGTTACATTACACCATAATTAATATCTCATTTGATATGGGCATTCAAGAATTCCATGAAGTGAAGCCTGAAAGTGTAAAGTGTATAACATGTCTGGCTCACTTTAAGTAATGTCTCACTACTAAGATTTGAGCTTTATAAGTGACGGATTTTTTAAAATAATTCTATTCCTCCGAATTATTCAACATATTATTTCCACTATGAATATATTGCGACTCCTTTCTGGGCGAGAATGGGTGATTTTTTAACAAATTTATAATTCTACATTCTCTCGCATTTACAATATTTCTAATTTTTTATCTCATAGTTTCTGAGAAAGAATCAATAGATAAAGAGTAATATTCGCATAAAATAACACTTTACTAAACTGCGATATATGCTGAGCTTTAGAAGATATTCTTTGTCTTCAAATAAAGACCGACTGAATATGCGTACGCATGGGTAAGAAATTGATCTTGTCAATCCCGAACGAAATAATAAGAAACCAGGATTTTAAGCCGAACGTATTCGTAGTTCTGCGAAACGCCTCGGTTCGTTAAGAGCTACTGCAAGAAGAAGCCTTTCCTGAGGGAGGAATGACTCCTGTTTCAGGTCAAAAAGCTAAGAAAAGAGATGATGGCGAGGAAAAGAGAACAAGGCATTTCAAATGGGAGGATACGGAGACAGGCAGATTGGAGAGGAGGATGGGGTCCTCATGGGAATGAGGAAAGAGAGAATAAATGGAGAGGGGTGGGATGGGAACGGATCTTGGTGCCTTCCTTGTGCCTTGGATGAAATACTTATGACACCTTCAAACATAAAATAATGTAGAAATCATGATGCAACGAAACTTGAGGTCGTTCAATGAGGTTCATCAAAGTTCATTCAATGACAGATTGAAATCAATCTCATCTCTCCCATTCGTCCCGTTGAATCGCCCTTCATTGAACTGTTTTAGCTTAATTAATAAAAATTGGCAACTTTCCACAAATTAATGATAATTATTATTATTTTGTGGAAAATTGCCAATTTTTAATCATCATCATATTCCACCATATCACGCCTGAAACGTCTCTTTTTATTGTTTTAACTTAGTTAATATGACTGTCATTTAGTAATATCTATTTGCAAATTTAAAGGTATTATTGTTTCATATAGCTTTATTATGCCATAATCGACAAAAGTTTGAAATTATAGGTTGATAGTTTGTTCATCTTTCGTTTTAGCAATCATATTAAAAGATTTCAAAATGTTCGAAGCGTCAATAGCCTTTAGTGCTGAGGGTTATACGGTGGCACCTGGTTTGCGGAAGTACGTATGTACGTATCTATTTTCGCCGAGTGAGCGGGGGAGTTTTCCGAGGGCATGTCTGTATAGAAGGTACTTAACACGTGTGTCGATGCTCGAATGAATAGCGTGGCTCAGTGTCTGAACGCGAGCTTCATTTCGAACAGGGTCGAAAGAGCTTTCTTTCCAAAAAGACTTTTTATTACCCTTTTGTAGTTTACTTCATTTTGGCAGTAATTCTGCACTCCGTTCATTTTCGACCACTCGGAATGACGTCAGGCTATCGCAGCTCAAGTGCCTGCCAGGCATTGAGAAGCAACATAAAAAAAACGTTTCTCCTTTTCTCGCATCTCGGCTCCTCGTTGGCAGCCTTCAGAAATTTTAAAATGATAGAATGCCCTTCGAGTTTCAACCTAAATCGAATTTTCAATAAAGATAAAACATATCTTATGCAGTAGGACGGGGAAGTATATCTACATCTGTAAAATGTTAAGTGGAATCTATTTTTTATTTTAAAATGTTTCTCAGGTTTAAATTCATACAAATTCTCCATGCAATGGGTTATAGTGTACTACATCTACTTTGTAACCTGTGAGCGGACACGGTAGTTTGTAGCAGAAGATGATAGAGTACAATCCCTTATTGTAAATTCAGGTGAAAGATATGTCTTACAATGAGTAAGGGACGTGTACCTCTCCACACCAAATTCTGTTGTTTTTCTTATTGTATCTGGGTGGTTCGATCGACCGACGGCTATTGGTAACAGGAAAACTGAAAATTTTCCCTGTGACACAAATACACTCAGTAGACCTCACTTAATCTCTTCATATTTTAGGAATTTGCATCCTACTTTTTCGTAACTTTAAACGCTGATTCTTTTCTCATAGTAATATTTGCCTACTCCATCTAGTCTCCTTTGAAAGTCGTTCATTTCCTTAACTGCTTTCCACATTCACTTAGAAGGTTCAATTCTTTCCGTGAAATACACTCAATGTGACCCTGAGTCATACGAACTTACCTGAAGGTAGCAGATTGGCTCTTGAAAGTATGAACAAGCATGCTTACCTTTTCAACGGTTTTATAGTGCGGTGAGTTCAAATTCAATACAATAACCTTCCACCGTATCAAGTCTGTGAATATCAATTTTATGGTGGTTTGCTACCACGCAGGTTCTTCATTAATTTCATACGATAGCAATCGCTTTTATATGAAGTTTTTTTCCATGTGGAAGCGATTTCGAGATTCAAAATACTCGTCGTGTTTCTTATACCTGCCCCAGGCTCTCTCTCGGGCAGACAGCAGAGCGATGGCCTTCGATTGACGACTCGGGCGGTGATTCTCACGAGATTGAAGTGGCGGAAGAGAAGGAACACAGGAATTCACTTTTCATTCACTCGTCGGATGATTTTTATTTTGCATCGCCCTGAGAGTAACTCCATCCATATCTCTAAGCGCAAAATGCGTAAACTGAAATGCATGGCGCAGATCCATACAATGGAAAACGGAAGTAGCCTACGAGTTGGTTTTTGTTCAGTTCCTACGTCTACATCTGAATTCTAGTCAATAAACTTTGATCTAAGGCAGCGAAATAATTTTTATGAAGGGATACCATTTAAAATATAAATGATAGAAAAGGGTAAGAGGATGTACCGGATCAATCAATCAATGACCGGATCAATCACCATATGCAAAATAAACCATCATTACATAAATTTATCATAAAGTGTTAATTTTCTTTGGTAATTTCCTACCAAAGTTCATCGAATGATTTAATACTGCTGTAAAATTATATTATGTCTTTCAACAATATTCTCCTTTTCATTAATTGATTTCAGTATTTCAAATGGATGAGTAGATGAAGTAGGATACATTTGTAGTAATTTGACTTAAAATTTTCGATCAGGTTAACGAAAAGAGGTAAGCAATATCGTCCGATGTTCATAAATATTTTAATTCGTAATTTTAGCTCCAAAATAAAACTAGAATATTTCTTTCAAATTACAATTTTTTTCGCAAAATTTTGCTAGTATAATAATGGACATTAAAAAACGTACTAGAGATTTTAAAGCCAACTTGAAATGAGAAGAAAACAATAAGGATATCCGAGTACATTTTCAAAATCTAAACTATTCAAGGGAGAAACAGTATAAGGGTTCTTTACCTTCTCTTAAATTAACTCTAATTAACTTGATTCTCGCTAATGTATCAACATTCGTTTTGACGTTTTGTCAACTTCTCTTGTGAAGCATAATTAATTCATACAAAAATTTATAGTATTAGAAAAATATTTGAAAATCAAGTAAAACTGTAGTAATGATCAACTCCTCTTCTTTTTATATGTCATTCATGATCCGCTTGAGATTTAGTTGGAATTTTGATATAAAATATGGCATAAAAATGTTTATTGACAGTCGAGAATACAGTGGAATTAGAATTGCCTACCTACGTCAAGATTTCTTATGTGAGAACTCGTGGAAGCCTTCATTTCCCCTCAAGTAGGTGAACACGATGATTCGTCTCCATCTGTCTTCATCTTAGCGTAATGCCCCTCAGAGCTATTCTTTCAAATAAGTAGCGACGCGCGGTCTCTTGCGGCGGAACACCGTTGCTATTCGCCTCGTATCCATTTTGCTCGCGCTTATAAGAATGGAAATTCAATATTGATACGAAGCCTTGCGGTAAGACTTCATGAGAAATTGCATTCAAATGTGCTTTCTTAAGATATAATCCATTTACCAGTAAGCGTTAAGTTTAGAGACCAATGGAATTTTCGCCAGAGCAATGGTATAATTTCCTAAATCTTAATCCAAAATCTTAGGTACTTGTTTCTTTTTTGAAGAAAATTTTGTTTTTCTGGGGTTTTTTTTACTTTTACCTAGGGCTTTGGTAAATATCTGCTCTAAATAGATTTTCGAAACAAATAAACATAACAAATTTCATGTGTATATATTTATTGAACAATTTTCATTTCATCTATTTTGCTTCATTTCAAACTAATGTCTTGATTTTTCATAGTTTCCTTGAACTATAAAATTGTTTTATTAAGTATTTATTAGCCGCATTGAGTATTATTCTTGCCTCAAGTTTTAGACACACACTCCACGTGGGGTTAAAAAAAAGAATTCCTGGTACCCTAACTTTTCAATTGCTTCTGTTACAATTAAAATAAGCAATAAAAGCCACTTATTCCAGTGCGAATATTAATTGTTAGTTACATTACTACATTTTTTTCAAATCAGATCAACCCTTCCACATAAGAGACTCAAGTGGTTGTATCGTGTTTACTTCTAAGAGAAAAACACCTTTCAGAGATGTAACCCTATGAGTAGCAATGGAACTAATTACCTTTTCGGCATGTTCAAAATAATTGTTCCTTTGATACCTTATATGTATGTTTATACAAACATATGCTTTCTAAATATTGAGAAAAATACCCATATTTTAATAGATTTTAATTGAGTTTTGACCATTCTTGTAGGCTTTGTGCTTTGTAATAATTTTAAAAAGCCAAAATTCCCTCCTCAAAAATGGTTTCCTCTGTTGTCTGTCTAGCTTTGTACTTCATGTGGGGTGCACAGACACTGCATACCAGTCATATCTACGCCGAAAGGTCCTTTGCGCTGTTTTTTATGTTTTTGTTCCTCTTTGTGTGCAATAATATTATCGATCCTGGAGCAGTTTATCGGATATCAAGATATTTTCCCCGAATTTCCGAAGGATATCTTCTACATGCTGCTCGGAAAGTATTCCCTACTATGTTATGTTCCCGAGTGATATGCTATGTATATTCCCTTCTGTGTAATGATTTTCTCATTACAGAAGTTTCTTATTATTTCTCTTTACAATTTCACTATTCCAATTCAAGATGCACTACACCATTTTTTTCTTTCCTATCTTCAAGTGCTGCGTTAAACTCAACCATTTCTTTTCCTTTCTACCACGCTAATGAATCCTTTCAGTTCTTCTTGCTTCTTCCATTTCCTCTTCTGTATGATTCGACGTCGGAAGAGAGGTCTATGGCAACACAATGACTGTGGGCTCTTCTTCTAACTTGATCATCAGAACCCTATTCTATCTGCTGGACTTCACTCTCTTTCTGCATTATATATTCAGTATGTTGGAAAACTCCTTTGTTTTGTGGTCACCTTCTGAGTGTATCATTCTCTATACATCTCTCTAGAGACCCCCTCCATTCACATATTCTATTTCGTTGAGTATCAAGAGATTTAAACCTTATCCAACCATCATTGTCTCTACATTTTTTTGGTTTCTCATTCACTCCTGAACCCCTCACGGCCCATGCCCTACTCTACTTTTTTCCCCTTTGACTGATGCTCCACGCCCAGAACTCACCAGTAGGAGATCCGATTGGGGACTACTATATCTCCAGGATATTTTCCCGAGAGAAATGCTGCCATGTCACATTTGTGAATGGAACTTCTGGAAAGACTAATGTGGTTTCCCGTTGCCTTACACACCGCAGTTCAATTTCACTCTCTCCTCCAACAGCTTTGGGCGTCACTGACTGACAAACCGAAAATCATATGCACCATCAGCACAGTCTGGTGAAATACCTTGAAACATCAGTTATTGAAGTTATTTCACAGAAATGTATTTCGCTTCAACCCGTTCTATTGAGTGATATTTTTCACAAGTTGGAAATAATTTTTCGTTACTGGAATTTGAAATAGGAACCCGCACCTTACGAGGACCCATTAAAATTAATGGTAGATTATTTCGACAGTACTATTATATGTGCTCTTTGCTTTTTCCAGTATTAGTTTTTCTGCGTGCCGTAGATAAATATATTTGTATTTCTGGCCAAATCATCGAAGATCATGATATCATTCTCTGGGCTGCTCAAAAGATTGTTGTGCAATATTTTCGAAATAGTGATCATTTGCTCCTTTAAAATTGACAGATTATAGTCATGAACACCATAACCATTGTCTCTCTTTGAAAAAGGTAGGGCTTACAAAAAATTTTATTTAGAATCCCTCGGATTTAATAAATCAAATAACTAACATCCAAACACGCATCAACTCTAAATTAAACTTATTATATATTTTTCGAGATGTGAAACGCACTGAGTGGATACTAGAATCAAAACTTCAAGCGAGTTCAATTAATTAAAAGCCTATAAAATCTTACACTGATTAAAAAATTATAGGTTTTTTAGGGATTGCCGAAAATTCTTCCTAGGCATCGAATTTTTAGGTGTACATCAACCGTAGAATTTTTGATATCTCGTGGAAGGTATGATGAATGCATGTTTATTTAAACGGAGTTTTAACACTAATATATAATACTTACTGTTGTTACACCTTTATTAAATCCTTCAATTCTCCATTTTTTATCTCTACCATTAAACATTTGGGCATTCTTGAAGAACCTTGTACAATTAATCCAATTTTCAGCTATCTATTCGTAAAATAAATAGAAATTCTTTTCTTGTTCAGTTGTTTCACCAAAACGTCAAAAAAAATTGAAATAATGCCTTTTTAGAGCCTTAATAGAGCATTTTTATGCAAATATTCCTTCAGCATTTTTTTCACATACTTTTATTGCGATTCGATGGTAATGTTGCATCTTAATCTTTCAATTCTTAAAACATTGTACAAGTGACGTCAAAGCTACCGACAATGGGCAAGTTTTTCAAATAATGATCTCAGAAATAGGTGACAAAATTTTCGATGGAAAACGAAGGTTTACTCTCTTCCTACTCATGTCTAAATAATTGAAAAATCAAAACATCTTGCGGAAGATTATTTGATTAAATTCAATCCCGTCATTTTTAATAACACTTAAAGAGAACTCCATACAAATATGGTGCATTCCACTCGTCCAGTCCACTACCATGTCGCATGAGAGAATGTCACTTAATCCCCTTTACTTTATCAATTAATTAATTAGCCACTATGTGATCGGAGGGTCCAGCACTTCCGCTTCAATGCCCTGCGAGTATAATCCGACAGGCCAATTAGAGGTATACCACAGCGTTCACGGTATTCACGTCGAAATTCGGCATTCGCTAGCTGAGATCCCCAGACAGAGTAACTTACAAGGCCTTGCGTCAAAGTATTACTGAAATCCCATTAACCTGTTTTCCCCTTAGCCTGAAAGGTATGGAAAATCCTCAGTCACAATAGAGACCGTATATAAAAGTATATTTTGTTAATTTCTCATTAAATACTATTAGGAGTCCAGAGTTTCATTTTCCCCTTCATTTTAGAGTGCATCGTGCCTCAATTTTTGCCACATTTTTACTTTTTAAATAATTATAATTTTCAAAGTTTCATTCAGAATCAATTTTTATAAAAGTAAAACTTTTATTATTTAAAATAACCGGTATATGATTTTGAAATTTCTTATTTTAAAAAGTCGAATCTATGTTATTGTTTTTCGCTTTTTGCACAATGCTTTTCAAAATAGATGTGTTAGGGATAAAAATATTATTAGATATTTAAAATGAAAGTGCACTCAAGTACATATTTTCCTAATGTATCAATCATTTTTTATACACTCTAATTCTTATTAAACCTCTGTAAGGTTTAATTTTATTGGCAATTGAGAATCAGTAAAACCTGAATGGTTTCACAATATTTGGAATAAGTAGAATATGCTATCTATATCCAATTGGTTCAAACTACAGAAATTATGCATTGCATGCTTGGTATTCAAAAATTCCCTAGTATTTTCTATAAAAGGTTAATCATGGCAGCTGTCAGCTAGCATGCAGTGTTTTATTAATATATCTTTAAACTGCGAAATATGTTATTTCATTGTTTTTTCTGTATTAAATTATCTGTCATCAATATCTTCAAAAGTGACCATAATTTTTTCTCAATTGTATAAGGTTTTAAGATTGGTATCTTTAAATTGTAAAACTATCTCACGGAATGCCACCCTAGAGCATTATTCCTAAATGACGGTATATATGACAGTATTTAATTAATATTATAATAGATAAACTAAATTTATAATAATGACATTTTTTAATTCCCCGGGCCATAAAAATAAGTGAAGTTGAAAGTTTTAAATTTTGTATGCAGAGTTCAAACAGTTAAGTTTAAAAGATGAAGTTCACCACATATATGAAGAAAAATATAAAATTAAAATAAAAATATAAACATGAAAAGGATCGTGAAATATAGAGACACAAAATAAACTTTTCTCCATAGAGCTTTTGCCTACAAAAAGTTTCATTTCTAAAGGTACTTAAATAAACAAAAGTTTAAAAGCATAGAATCCTGGCATGATTCTGGGGTTAAATAATTCACTAGAATAATTTCGAGTTTTCCATTCAGCTTACCCTTGAATTAATATTCCTACACTCTCTTCACATATTTCTTCATTCCTTCGGGTACCCTGATTGTCCAGAATCTCTCCTTTCCAGCTTTTCCTAAAAAACAGCAAAGCAAATATACCGTTCTTTGCTGAACACTGCTTCAAAAAGCGCTTACCGCAAAATGTTTGCGAAATGTGATATCTTTAAATCGATGAATTTCTGACGATCAGTTGTCTTGAACCTCCCCTGATGTTCCTTACCAAATCATTGATTCTCATATTTTTTAAACCAAATCGAGCATTTCCTCTGGCTGGAAAGATCGATTCAATGCGGAAATATAATTGTAGGGCTTAAAGCTTTGATCGGATGTATTCGAGATTCGAGCGGCAGATGATGTTGAGTTGGGGCAGGAGGCCCGCTCGTGCACCATCCCATTCGCTCCCTTTAACAAGCGATGACAGGGCTGACCTCTAAACACCCTCCAACGCACTTCCCTGCCTCCCACCTCCTCCCTCCGACGAAATCACCCGCCATTCCTCAGAATTGGACTTCTCCATGCGTTCGTTTTTCTATCATGCTCCCTTCTTTTCTTTCTCTCTCACTCTTGCCTTTAGCCTTCTTCGCTACCCCCTTCTATCTTTTTTCTCTTTCCTATAGGTTCCATTTCGTTTTCTTTACCACAGTAGACTGAATCCTCGGAACGAAAATCCTGGTTGATTACTCTGTTTTTATTTTCATCGTCAAAATATATAAAATCAAGGAAATCCAATTTTTCCCGTCACATGTTCTTGTATTCAAGGAAAGCTATTTAAAATTAATAAAAGACAGAGAATTATCTACCCACTAGATCACGGATGTCAATTTATTCAGCCGAAGAATAATCTTGTTAGAATCACGAAATGCATATGCTACGCCGTTATTCGTCCGGTAATCAAAATAAGCAGATTTGCATTTATAATTTCTCACAATTCTCTCTATAGCAAATATCTTATTTCGAGAAATAATACTTTTATGCTAATTTTAATTTTTTTTACATTTCAGGACAAAATATAATATTCTCATTCACATTAATGCTATCATACGACTTTAAATCTTTTAATACCCTTTTTTCATTTCTTTAATGAACTTTTAGGCTGAATATACTTCATCAAAGGTAAATCTGTCACAAAGTGATAAAATTACTCATTTAATTTGTTTCCCTCTCTCTATTTCCCTTTCTCTTCCATATTTTTGCACTCTCCCCCTCCCCATGCCCAACTTCTAATAATACTCACCTCACACACTTCCTCCCTCTCTCTCTTTTCTTTAATCTTCTTCCCTTCCTTCCGCAAGCCCAAACCACAATCTCGACCATGTTTACGCTTACATTTTCCAGTCGGTCCCGAATCAATGGGTGCTTTAACAGGACAATACATGAAAAATAGATTTGAGAAAAGATGGATAGATAAGATCTGGATCCCAAAGCCGTTCCAGTTTCTCTCCTTTACTTCCATGTCCCGCTCAAAATCAAAATAGCTCTCCTCACCCTTCCGCTCACTGAAAATGAATTCAGACGCATTTACATTTCTGATGTGGATCCAACAGAAAAATAAACTGCAGAAGGAAAATAAAGAGACGTTTCACTCATGACATGAGCAAACATATAATCCTGAAAGCTTTTGTCAATAGCCCATGCAATTTGATGCACTACCTATAATGGAGAAAATCAAAAGAATGGCTGCGCTTGAAAAACACCGAGATATCTGGACGAGAGTTATGATTTACTTACCCAATCTGAAATAATTTAATATGTGTTAAAACAGATTTTTTGAATTATTTTTCAGAATTGGCAGTGTCTGTATTCTGTGTTAAATTATTCAAAATGTGGCATCAAGGACTCGAAAACTAAAGTAAATCTCCAAGCAAAGTTTATCTTGTTAACAGGCCAAGGTGTTCCAACAGCTTACAAATTTTTTCCAAAGATTTAAATTATTTCGGGATAAACTTGTAAAAGTGAAAAGATGGATAATTCCATGCTGTCGACTAAATTGGAGGATGGACTGCAAGATTTTTAAACTAGGAAGACCGAACTTATTATTTTTTGCTTATCGATCTATGCCTTAAAATGTCTAAAATATTTTGTGATATTGCTTCCCCCTGGGACAAAAAGTAATCTGGGTCATACCGTAGTGCATACGCGTACTCAATAAATTCACCGAATCAGCCTAGAGATATTTTGTCTTACTTTACGAAGCAGGAAATCTGTATCCTTATTAAATATATCTGGTATATTAAGCAGAGAATGAAAAATAAAAAGAGGATATTGTTTGAATAGCATGGAGTGAATAGAATGAGTTCTCCAATTTTGAACACGGAAATGTTTTATGAAAAAAATTTAATGAAACATCCCGTATTCCTCGTTTTGTTATGCATTAAGAAAGTGTATGATTAAAATTGTTGTGTCAACGCTGTATGTGATTATAATTTGTACATTGCTGATTAAAATATTATTCAGTCCCACAATGGTGATGAACATTTAACCCTTATTGTGGTAAATTTATTCATTCTACAATTTCTATTTTTTGAATGATTATTTTCTGAACATAGTTGTTAACGGAGTCATGTGTTGCAACGTCAATATACAATGTTAATGC
Organism: Hetaerina titia; assembly: GCA_037158775.1. Classification (NCBI taxonomy): domain Eukaryota; kingdom Metazoa; phylum Arthropoda; class Insecta; order Odonata; family Calopterygidae; genus Hetaerina; species Hetaerina titia. Next base: position 21,331,724 of record CM073768.1, read on the forward strand.
TTTTTGCAGCAAGGTTTTGCAGTTGTTAAGTAAGTGTGACTCTTATAATGCGAAGGAGATGTTGTTTGGTATTTCGAGGGATTCATTCATTTTTTCCAAAGGAACGTTATGGATTTAAAAAAATTTTATATATCCTCTGACAAAAAAAAGCCATGAAATAAACTGTAATTTTATATTTTTAATCAAACAATCGCGCAAAACAAAACCATTCACATTTTTAGCGTGAAAAAAAATTACACGACCTGACACTACAATAAAACATTCGTCAAATCTGCATACTGCCTCCCTCCATTCTGTTCAAATCCTATTCTTCTCCTCTGCATGCCTTGCTTGCCAAACGTTCTCCGTTCTATCACGGTCTTTATCATTCCATCAAGCCAATCAAAATGCCCTGCATTCATTTATCTTGCCTCCTCTGAATTTCTGATAATAAATTACTCTCCTCTCCTATCATCCTTTGTTCATGTCTTCGTTTGTTTTTATATCCGTCCATATTATTCCTTTTCCATTCTTCTCTACAGCCACGTTTCAAAATCCGCCGACCCTTTGCGACCAAGTTTTCTCGCTATACAAAACTACATTTCATATGAAAGTTTTAACGTATCTTTTTTTTTACTTCTTTACTCAAGTTCCCTGTCATCAACTCCCTCCTCCATCTGGAAGCTTCTTTGGCTTATGTAAAACATTCTTTGCCTTCTCCTATGTTACTACTACTTGACCATTTCTATCCAAAACGCTTCCTATATAGGGGAAATGATACGCCTGGTCTTGTTTATACTATCCGATTTCAATATTTAACTTAGCCTACCTATTCATACCTACCTGTTATTCTTGCTTTATTTACTTTTATTTTCATCCTGTAAATATTACGCTGATTTTTATATGTATAATATACAAGAATTAAAAGAAATCTGGTCTTGGTATTGAGCTATATCATATTTCAGAAGCTTTGATTGCATTTATTTTCAGATAGGCGAACAGACTCAATTTTTTCGATTTTAGCATGCCATTGAAAGGTTCAAATGAGGATATTTTTAGAACGAAATCTAAATATATCCGATGCAATTGACAAAAATTACATCTTAGAATGTATGCTCAACACGCTCGTATAATTAAGTTCCTATTATCTTGTAGCTTCAAGTAATGCGAAAGTTACAACAAAATGTGTTATTTGCGAAGAATAATTACATTATCCAAATATAAAATTTTAATGGTAAAAAGTTATTTAACGTTGATATTGCACGATTGAACTCAAGAGTTAATGATTGAATAAGAAATTTACCAACTAGATACACTGGTTTATGGTATGGCTAGTATTCTTTCATTATACCGACTAATTCTTCTTAATTGTACTTACAAATGATCACCTTTACTTCCTTGATCTATCTGATTATTCAAGTTTTTGGGCATCATACTTTACAACAAATATATTTCGACGTTATTTGAAAAATCATTATTTCAATTATCTCTTTCTAATAATTCATGGTGCTATGAGCGTGTTGGAATAAAACATATGTTCCGGGATTGCTTAGGAACGAAATGGCTTTGATCCCGAGGTTTATAAAGGGAGAATCCTATTAGTGACCACCTTTCCCACGGAGATGTATAATATTCTATGACTTTTCTGGTAGTATTACAGAAATACTTTCCAAATTATAGCCTGCTCGGGTTCTATTTTACTATTCCACAAATTGTTAACATAATGTAGTGGAATTAGACAGCACAGGAATAAAAAAATGCCATTTTGGCCATAATGTCCTTGTGCATTTACAAACACTTATATATATATATATATATATATATATATATATATATATATATATATATATATATATACACTTTTTTGGAAAACCCACAAACGTGTAATGTACATTCACTGATAGTCATAACAAACACAGAAACCAAAACACACAAAGAGGGAAAACTCACTGGTTCTCGAATTTTCGGTGGTCCAACCACCTTTCTCAAGAGGAATTAGGAACAGAACTAAGGCAGAGGAGGGCCCGAAAGCAGTGGTAGGAAGGAGAAGGGGAAATGGGGGAAAAGAGGGGAAAAGAAAGGAAAAGGGGGGAAAAAAGGGGGGAAGGCATTCGAGGTGAGGAGTTTGGAGGGGTAGTGTATGGCGCGGGAATTTTAAAAAAGGTGGGGATGATATGGAAGTTGTTGGGGGCGGAGGGGGATGAAATTATATGCATAAAGGGGGCAATTAATGTCTAATATTAATACCTGGGCGATTCCAGGAATCCAAGAGCCAGATGAAAGCTAGATCTAATGTTTTGAGTTTCAGTGGAGGGTCTGAGTGTGGGAGGGATGCTAAGACGGATACTTTAAAACATTGGTCAAAGGCAGTGTTGTGTTCGGAGGCATGTTTGGGGATTGGGAGCATACCAATAAGGGAGGAATTGTTGCATAAGGCTCGATGACTATTGATTCTAATATTAAGGGATGTGGTACACTGTCCAATGTAAAAGGCAGGGCAAAGTTGGCACTTGAGTAGGTAGACAACATTGCTGGAGGTACACGAGGAGTAGGGAATTGGTGGGAGAGAATTAAAGAGCGGGTGGGAGAGGGATGGGATTCTGGTTAGGAAAATAGGACATGTTTTGCATCTGTTCCTAATTCCTCTTGAGAAAGGTGGTTGCACCACCGAAAATTCGAGAACTAGTGAGTCCCTCTTTTATATGTTTCAGTTTATGTGTTTGCTATGATCTATTTAGTGAATTGAATATATATATATATATATATATATATATATATATATATATATATATATATATATATACATATGAAAACTTCTTTCTCTTTCCTCTAGTTTTATTAAATTCAACCCTTATAGTAGATATTTGGATGCATAGTTACTTCATCTAAGTAATGAACACGCACGTTTCAATATAGTTTACTATACATTACACTTTCATTTGGTCAAGGCGAATGATTTTTACACGCTGAAATTTTTGCGATGACTTTCTTTTGTCTCATTGGACAGAAGTGATACATGTACAAAATTTAGCATCTCTTTTTTTGTGAAATCTTCCACCGGGTGTAGCAATTGAGAATTCAAAACTTACGAGATTTCTTTCGCGTGTATCCATTTTCTGGGGCGACAGTTTCGCTGGCGTATTTAGATCAAAAATGTTAGAAGTCACTTCTAACCTGAAGACGCCAATGAAACGCCGGTGAAAGTTTCATCCTAGAAAATGGATCCTCGCAGAAGGAGCCCGTATGATTCGGATCATAAAACTCTTTTTTTCCAATTATCTAAGTACTCGTATTTTGTTGATCTTTCCTTAACTAAGTCTTAGAACTAATCCTCTCATTCCTCATCTAATAAATTTATGAGAATATCCGTTCAAATGCCATTGGAAAAATATTTTTTTGCAATTACAATGAAATAAATTGCATTGTATTTTGGTAATAAATACTGTAATATAATAATCTATAAAAATATATATTCAGAGAGAGAGGTAAGGTAATCTACCGGTTAAGGTAGGTTTGTGGATGGACACAACTATCAAATAAATATCTTATGCAAAAAGCAAAACACAATCGAGCAACATACTCTACATCATATGTATGTATTTTTATACACACACACACACACACACATATATATATATATATGTATTCCACACACAGAAACATCGAAAAAGGACACTTACAGTAGATATTGACGTTTCGACGGCACCGCCGTCGTCATCAGAAGTGTTTGTGCGTCGCCGGAGAGCGTCATTTTCAAGATTATATATATATAATGTGTGTGTGTATATGTATGTATATGTATTCTCCTTGAATCCAGTTTTTTTTTTCATATTTCTCTTGAATAAACACCTCTTGTTTATCATGACGAAGTTATGGTAATGAATGCTGAAATTGCGCTCATAGAGCCGGGTTTTCGTAATTAAGAATCGATCAATTTTCTAGCCGATAAAAATGAATAAAAAGAGAAGAATTCCGATTCATGCAGATAAATATAGCTTCGATGTAAAGTGATTGTCATACTGCGAATGGCGAGACAAGGGTGAGGGTGGTGCATACTCGGGCGGCCGCGCGCGCGCGTGCATCAAGCCCGCATCACCGCTCATCCCACGCCTCTCCTACCCCGACACCCGTTTTTTTCCTCCGTTTCCTATATCCCTTCCGTCCCGTCCTCATTCCCTCCCCGTCGCCAGCGGTGCACTTTTGCTCCTATTTTTTTCGTTGTCTTCCCGTAGCACTCCCCCTCCTGATCCATCTACGATTCAAAATGAAATTGATTTCGTGCATCGCGCTTTGAAGTGTGCTCAGCTCGATGTTTTAAGCAAACAGGCAAAGCGCGGACTTGTCGTGCTGTAAACCACGTTTTATGCGGGATATTGTTTTGGAGCTCGTATTGCCTTTTTTTGCGGTGTGCGTCGATAAAAATATACTTTTACCCTATTTGATCACACTGTCACTCACAATGATTGTTGTTTGGAATTAAATTGATGCGAGGAAATATTTTAGCGAATGAAGTGATATCAAAATGACAAAATTATATCTCGCACATCGGTAGGTAATGAGGACGCGTTGTACGGCTTTGCAAAATTGTTTGGTAACGATTTGTTTACTGTTGTTCAGATTCAGATAAGTGTATCAAATTCTGTTGTCATTAATGCTTTTCAGCTTTGAAGTTTATTAAAGCATTTGGGCTATTAAAAAACATTTTCCCTAAAGCTCGATAATTATACTGAATAAATATAACTTTTTATTTCCATTTTTCTCTACAAAAAGAAAATGTCCTTAAAATAATTTATAAGAATCCAGATAGTGGTTCAGAAATAACTAAGTGTTTTAAAAGACTTGAACGTCGAAATGGTCCATGTAAGTTGAAAAATAAAAAAATTGTTTACGAGTTTAATAAAATACAAATAGCTTCGACACGATACATTATTTTAGGTCACTGGTTCCTAATTTTACACAAAATTTGAAATTTTATAACCTCTGTGTGTGTTATAACTTCCTGTGTACACGTATATTTATATTTTAAACCTAATCACTTCGATATTTTTTCGGCGTATCCCAGACGGTAGTGATATTTTTTTCTTATTAGGACACGTATTTGTTTTCTTCAAACAAATCGGTTACCCAGCTATTGTGCGGACTACTAAGCAGAAAGTAGAATGTGGAATCATACACTGGGTGAATTAAAAAATATTAGACACTCTACGTTAGCAAAACAGACTACGCAGCGTATACGTTGTAATTTCCTCGGCTTTGCCATGTAAATACCGAAGCCATCTTCCGCATCCCAGTACCCAGGTTTGTCCTAGAATGAGCGGCAGAGTCATCGATATTTCGTATCTCTTTTGTTCTGTCGTTAAAAAAAGTATTAAGGGTCTTAAATTTTGTGACCATGTTTCAAATTTCATGATTGATGTGATTTCTCTTTTTTCTGTAGTAGTTCCTTTTTGTAACCTTGAATCTACTACGCCGTGCATGTAATGTGATCATCTCTCAGTGCTTCTAAAGTGCTTTCTTGTTGGGGTAACTTCGGAGAGAAATTAGTGAATTGTCGAATTATAACCTTCAAATGATATACTGTAACTTTTTTAAAGTAATTCTTTAACTTAATTCAGAATAATTCTTTCTCCTCAGTTATTCGATAAAGCATAATTATGTAGATGCAACTGTTATTAAATTCTAAAATATCTTGAGGCTTAAAACCATGAATTAATGAATATAAACCAATAAATTAATTAAATCAATCTTATAAAATAACATTGTAGATCATTTGTCTCAAGTCATTTTTCTAGTAACTTCTAGCGTATGATATGGACGCAGAAAGAAGTTCACTGTTATGAACTTTGACTAGACCATTATAATGTAATTTTAAAATCACATTTTAAATACAACGTGGTGCCAAGACAAATAACAACGGTTTGTTGCCGAGGTGAAGCAGTTTTGTCGGAATTCTTGTCATTATAATCTATTTTGTTAAAATTCCAGCAAATATTACCACCTCAATATTAGTTCGATAACTATTTTATAAACTAAATTGTGTTTTTATGAAAAATAATAGTCACTTTAAAATTACTGAGGTTCATCAGAAGATCCATTATTTGATAAATGCAAAAATGAACTCTTTTCAATTCTAAATGTAATCACGTCATATGATTCCACATTATATCGTATTAATAATGTAGTATTTATTTAAAAATATTAATTATGCAGCTATATTACAAAAATACATAAATTCATTAAAATTCCACATAAAGCACCATTACAGAATTACATGTTGGAGCAATAAGGGTAATTAGTACTCATAATTAACTACAGTTTATTGATTAACTGGTGAAGTAAACAGTGTAATTACTGAAATTGATTCAGCTAAATCATTCCACCGCATCAAAAAACGAAGAACTTATAAACAAAACTAAAATGAAAGTTGATGGAGGAATTGGAAAGATTGTTTCAATGAAGGTGATTTTTTTCTTGTATTCAATTGGAAACCAACGTGAAGGATTTTATTAATACCGTAACATGAAGAAAACTTTCCTTAGAGATACATTGAAGCACGGTAAAAGACAAAGATGCAATACTTAAGATGCAATACTCTTAGTGCATATCTTTGACTTAGCTTCTCTTTCCTCAGATATTCTCCTAAGACACTGCCAACCTTAGAAATTGACAACCTTAAAATGATTTGAAATTTGTGTGATGAAGATGGAGTAACTCCTAAACAATAGACTGCAACAGTAAGTTTGTATACACATAACATTGAAATTCTTTCTTTCTGAAAGTCTTTTTTTTAATCTTCCATACGCATTAATGACAGACTAGAGTATATCTTATCAAATTATAGAGATCCTTAGCAGCGTAAAGTAAATCATATTTACCGATTTAATCAAAGCTATACTATATATCCCTAAGTAAAGCTCATATTTCAATTTTTATTCTTGTGCAAGAACTCCTTTATGCCCAAAAGTTATGTGTACTAAAACCTCGTGATTACCCCACCCGAAACACACTTTGTTTGAGGCTACTAAAAGTTATTGAAATCAATGAAATGCAAGCGTATTGTGTCTCCATTTTATGATTTATTCAATTCATTTACTTATCAATTCGTTTCTGGGTCAAATTTAGAGAATTTATAAAACAAATAGTAATATAGTTTAATTTCGATAATCTAAATCAAAAATCCGAGCAGTGTATGGTATTACTTATTTGGGATTCCTCCTGGTGTTAGAAGTTGACAGAAAAAGTCATTTCTCTCAAAGCAAACTCATTATGCTCTAACAATATCATTCTTTTCTCAGTCGTTTACGATTTTTTGCAAAAATAAACATGTGAAAACGTTGCGGTGATCATCCGCCTAGCCAGTCAATGGCGTTTAGTAATCGAGGAAGGCCATTTCATTTGTTGACCAGCATTTGCTTGCGTGCAACGCCGAACAGGGTAAAGGATCTAAACGTCATCAGAAATCACGGGCAATGGACATAACGATCGCTATTGGCCCAACTGATAAGCTTTATCCTATCAGAGGTGAAAGGTAAAATCAGTCATTCTAAAACGTGGAGAAGATATTTTGCGTTTTAAAAATCACGGTGATTTTGAACACACAAAGTAACAGTCGTCATCAACGATGAAAAGATTAAAACTCTGTTTCAATTGTGAGTTTACTTGATACTATTGGTACACTTGGAGCAAATGCGATGTTAAATTCATTTGGTGTTAATAAGTTCCTATGCTTGGTTGTGGTGCTTTGATACCGACGTCAGTTAGATGAAAAGAGACTTGAGAAATCGAACGGTTCAAGGGAAATGCGTCCAATGGATGGTGATTGCGGTTGGGTTGATCGAAATAAAAAAGGCAAAACATACGTAGGTCAGACGAGAATGGAGAGGACGATAAGGGTGGAAAGAGGATGAGTAGAAAGCTGGAAAATAGGAAAATCTTTGGGAAACTGTGCTAACGAATCAGACGGAAACTTTAGTTGAAAAGTTTCTTTAGTCACTTCATGACTGGCTTGACTTCTCTTTAATATAAAACAAAATTATTCTATCCAAAGTATATTTGAAATATTTTAAGGTTAACTTGTAATCATAATTTTTGGTGAAAACGTATATGTAGTTATATTTTCCGAGAACGCTAACAACACGCAGCAACTTTGATTCAGTTATATGCCCCACTCTGGACGTTTTAGTTGCATAGTATTAAATTTTTGTATGATGCCAATTTTCACCAATTCCTAGTATTCGGCTTATATTTACAAACTGCATGTAATATTCCACTTTGCGGTCCCAGTAATACAAGTCATAGTTGAGTATTCCATTAGTTGTCAATCTCCGTACTTATCCAACCTATTAGTTATCATCTGGTAACTTGGAATAGATTTTTTACATCTAATAATATTATATGATGTTAAAAATATTTCCATTCACATTTGACGGAAACCAAACAAGCATCTAAGCTCACTGTATTTATTGTATCTCAAGTAAGCTTTAACAATTACCAAAAATCCCAGCCCATAACACGCATTCATTGTAAAATCCCAGAAAGTTGTCATTTTTGGGACATAACGCCTTTAAGCTGCCTTGCTTCCATGTTCTGAAGTTTGTTTCACGAATTCAAGTATATATTCAATACTGTACAACAATCTTTTCTCTTCAGATCCCATGTCATTATTTTAACTTTCTATTCGAAACTTTCTTTTTTCCATTTTTATTTTGATAATATCGGAATTTGCATTAAAAGCAACCATTTTCTATGCTTTTGCAACATTCTCATACCACTTAAAGTTCAACACCTGTAGACTAAAAGTTTATCAGAAGAGATACTATGCGCGTATGTATTGGCAGAGGAGCAATATCCCCCTTATAAGTTTTGCAGCAGCACCACCCGTGACTTGAAACAAAACGAGCTACATTGTACACATTTACGATTCATTTTTAATTAGAGTACATTTTAGTGTGATAAAAGTGCGTGTAATGGGCCGGGAAATATGGGAAGTAATTTGGTGTAATCCTTTTAACGTGATATACAGAGCCAAATTTCCACTACCAGTATCTGCTCATGTTCTGTTTCTGTGGAATTTAATCTTTCTCTCACTCTCTCGAGAAAACCTATCTATTTCTCTTTCCCCATTCCAACGGATTTAAGAACACTTTCCATTCCCATATTTCTTAGATGGCACACTTCTTCGTTTTCGTCGTTGATGCATTAGCCCAAAGGTTTTTTGTTTCCGAATTTCAAGCATTTGGAGAAAAGGACTCTAAATGGAATAAAATAAAAGGCCACTCCCGCGCACCCCTATTGTGTTCACAAATGTTAACCTTCCCCGAGGGTGGGAAAGAATCGCTTAAAAATGAAAATGCACGCCTCGATCCCTCAACTCCCCCACTAAGAGTCGTGATGCGCATCAAAAACGGACCCCGTTGCCGGGATGTTTATTTCTCACCTTTGTTCTCTCCTTCCCCGTTACAGGTGCGAGTTCGTCGTCAGCGCTTCGCCGTGGGAGTGGGAGGGAGGTCCGGTGGGCCGGGGGGCTGGCGGCAGGGTGCACACGGGCACCACGGGGGGCAGGGTGGGCCCCGGTGGCGGCGGGAGGCACGGATACGTGAGGAGCCCGCGGCACAGCCTGCCCCCCAACACGACGTGCACGTACAAGTTCACCGGAAGGGACGGAGATATTGTGTGGATATACTTCCTCTCCTACAGCCCCCGGCCAACGCCCCGCTTCATTATGCCCCAGGGGTCAAGGTCAGTGCTCATAAGCAATGCAAGGAGGAGGGGCTTTGGTGATGGTGCCGGGGGTGGAGCGAAAGCTCTTCGCCCCGGGCAGGGGGAGGGGCGGCGGGAAGGGCGACCGAGGGCTGGCTGGTGGCGGGGGTGGACGGATAGATCTCGAGGAGGGAGCGGGAGAGAGGGTGAAACCGAGGAGGACGAGATAAATCCTTTACTTTTCTCCGGAGAAGAAGGGAGAGTGAGAATGAGACGGTGCTAAGGATTCTGCAGGGGTCCAAGAGGATGAGGACGAGGGTAGCAGAGTTTATTCGGTCCCTGTGGCTCTTATGCAGAATCGCTAATGGCAATTAAACTACGACAGAGGGAAGGGTGGCGTTAAATAATAATATACGGTGAAATTATGGGTCGTTCCCCTTTGTTGATTTGATGTAATTTCAGGAGTTATGAGCCATCCCGCTCGCCTTTAAATGTTTTGATCGTAAACAGTGAATCAAGGCGGCAGAATCTTTTTTTTATTTATTTCGTTGGCAAAAGGTCCCTTTGCTGGGTGAAGTTGCTTTAATCACCTCGATGAGATTTGAATTGACTGCATCAGACTCGAAGTTTTGATCATAATTAAATATGTCTGAAATATCCAAACAGGGCATCATATTATGCAATCAATGGGGATTAAAATTTGAGTTAAGTACAACTAAAACCTATAAAGTTTGTGTGGGGATATGCGAGAACGTGAAGAAATTATTAAAAATTAAAATGGAGTTCAATTGTTCCTACATTGCATTTGGAGCTACTCAGTGTTGACGGTAATGTAAGAATATCCAAAATGCCTCAATGAGTATTGAAATGTTTTTAATAATAAAAATTAATTGAGTTTAATATTTTAATATTCCTCGGCGCCGCCCTCTCATTTACGGCATTATTAATTTTAAACTAATTACTAAGCATTAAATTTTCTCCATTATTTCGATTTGTAGTTAATCAACGATGTCAACCGGTTGTAGAACTCTAGGTGATTTGTGCATAACATGTTTAACTTCCATGAATATATTTTTTACAGATAATCAGTTTAATTATTTTTTTCTAACATGAGTGGCGAAATGAAGCTTTTTCTAACTATATTACCCAAAGGAATTAGCATAACTACGAAATCAAAGTTGTAGTATATCATTAATTGATATTGAGAACATTTATATGGTAACATCATCTTTAAAGTGACTCGGTATGGCACTGCATAAAAGTACTTCGAACGGTAATATGTTTCTCTGTTTACATCATCTCCGGATATTGAATCAAATTACAGCTTGATGGATGTGGTCAATGCCATAGGTTTAGCCCTTTTCTTTTTATTTTATAGTCTCTTTTTACGACCTACCAATACATCACGTTCGCGCATATTTGTAAAGCCTAATATCATAATATATAAATAACGTAATAAAACGCAATAATTCGCATCAACACATTCATTATGTTCATTAATATGAGGGCTTTTCGAACAATAAATGCACTTCGCCCACGGCAGGTTGTATTTAGTGAGTTGATTGGGAATTATTCGTATGTTGGGAACGTGAGATGCTACGCTCTAGAAGTAGACTTTGGGAATGCGGCCTTGACAATTGGAATTAGCTCACCTCTCGAATCTTCTCTTTGTCAATTAATTAACGCTTACAAATTTAATACCCAATGCTCTTGTAATTTAATAACTAGGAATATCAGTAAGCAATAATTAATGTTATCATTATTACTCACAAGGACCCAATTAATGTTTTCTCTGGAAGAAATGAAGTTATAATGTTATAATGAATTTTAAATTACATAAAAATTCGTTTTAATTTTTATGTATGCTGTTTAAGCTACCAGCCTCGTTTTTTCAAAAAAGGGCTGGTCCTTGGTTTATTTTTTTCTATTTCAATCAGGAAAAATTATCTATAGATTTCATTCCGAATAGCTACCAAAAGTGATGCATGAACTCCACCTCGTGTGAGATTTACTAATTTTGTCTTTGACCTTTTAGTAATTCTTATACACATGTAATTAATATGAATATTTATATCAGTATGAATATATTTAACACTGAAAAAACATATTCATATTATTTATACGAAAAATGTCCTTGGAAATTGAAATTTATTCTGATGCGATCCCTAAATCAAATGTCGGACATTCTCCTCCAGCCACTGGCAAAAAGGCCACATGAATGGTATTTTTATAATTGGGAAGAACAGAATGCCTTCAGCGAGGCTGATAAGTGCAGCCGTGTAAATTTAAATTTTCGATTGATTCGTTGTAGAGAGGATGGGCTTGCACTAAAGTGAATATCGAGCTCTGGTCCTGACCCCTTCGCATCTCAAGGGTTTTTCTCTCTCCGTGCCTGGGTGCTTCGGCCCCGTCGCAGGAAGGTGAGCGACAGTGACAGCTTCCTAGAGTGCACGACGCGACTGCAGCTATGGGACGGCTCCCGGCTCATCCAGGAGCACTGCTCGGGGCGCCCCACGCAGCCCTCCTCCGCTTCCTCCGCCTCATCCTCCTCCATGTCCTCGTCCTACCCCATGAGCTCGCAGGTGTCCTACGGGGACGCTCTGGCACAGCTGAGGACGCCATCCGGCGGGGATGGCGCCGGCCACACCTACGGCACCGTCAGAACCGGCCCTGGACAGTCGAGGGGCGGCAGTGGGCTCCTCTCTGAGGCCGCATACGGTCAGTCACCTCCCAATTTCCTCCACACCTCCCAATCTCCTCCACACCTCCCAATCTCCTCCACACCTCCCCCATCTTTCACGATCCACGGCAATTAATTCCTAATCCATATTTTCGAAAACCAATCCCCTTAAATTACAAACCTCATATTCCATTTTCTGGAAATATTTTCCATTGACCGTGTTAAGTACGCATCATTTTTCAAAATATTTAGTAGCAAAAATGTTTTTATGCTCTCGCTGCTATAATTTTCTTAATATATGATATTCTTTTGATAAGGCTAATAATTTTACAGAAAATTTGAAAATGGAGGATATTTCGAGCAATGGACTTGCTTAAAATATTAATTGCAAAAATCAATTTTTAAAAAATCTCAATGAAAAAAGTAAAGCTGACGAAAACAATCACGGAAAATATTTAGCAAGACTGCATGGTGGAAAATGATAAAAGAAGAAATGGATAAGGAAAAAATGTTCAGAAAACTAAAAGCAAGGGCTTACTCAGGATTCGCCTTCCTGCACTCCCTCGGGGGGCAAAAATGCGGGTAGGAAATGTAAGAATGAAATGCCAAAAATTATGAAATTTGAGGAAGGAAAAATGTGTGAGCCTCCAAGTGGTCTCAACTTTTTCGAAATTATTGATTTTTTTGTTTCGAGGCATAGATGTGGTTTTATTTAAATTTAATCAAGTAATTGGTTAGCTGGATGAAATTTTCATGGCTTATTTTGCTGGGTGACCTAAAAAAAAGTACGTGTCGACACAATAGAATAAGGTGCCCTACTGCTAAACCCTTATGCCGCAATACAATGCAGAGCTTTTGTCGTTTTTATCGTGGATGTAATGAACTTTTCGGAGTTAAGCCGTTAATTGAGCCTTAGCCGTCTATACACCTAACATCTTAAACACCTTCATTATTACCTACTGTAATATCAATATCAAAATTGTGATTTATTTTAGAAATTAGAAAAGTGGAAATACTGCAAATAAATTAGGTATAGTGTGGAGATAAATTATTAATAACTTGTGTGAAATCTAGATTCTCTGATCGCGTGAGTATTCCAAAATGACAAAAAAGTCAACAGAACTAATTGAACGATTATCAAGAACGTGCCACTGATGAGGATAAATTAAAGAGAAACAACTCAAGAAGATTTATATACCAATTTCGTGCTATTTGTTTCGTTTAGCGAGCGAGTTTTATTGAAGTAATAGGCTCACTATATGAAGCTTTAGTTATGATTTTGGGCTCTTGTACTAGTTAAATTTCCCTTTAAAATTTAATGGAATTGTAATGCCTTTTTCGGTGCATTAGAAACACTCTTTAGGCAAATTATTGAATGCAAAATAAATAAATAATTCTAATCCTCATCATGTTCTTTTATGTTTACTTTTTTAATCCTTATACTCGTATATTAATAAATTGCGCGAGATAAATAACTAAATTATGTCTTTTACCCATCGAGAAACAATTTTTTAACGTAATGTTCAACAGAACAGACTACGTGACAAGAGGAAAAATGTTCCACTTCTCTTTGTGTGACCCCTCCTGAAGTGTCTGATTGAAATAACTTTCAAAGGACTTAATTTTATTCTCCGAGTTCTATGCACATGTTTTTCCTGCGTGTTGTTTTAAATACGGAAGCTTTTGGCGGTGAGGTTGGAATGATAGGTCTCAGATTGGCATAGCATGAACCTAGAAAATGACTTTTCAACCGAGTGTTGATATAAAACGTTCGAATGGAGTGATTTCTAATAGTTATTCATTAATATATATTTTTTAAATTTGTGGACAGGCAATATTTTTTAGTTCATCAAAAAATTAAAAAGGTAATTTTGTGTGACAAAATAAATGAACTGCTTTCAAATCACAATAGAAAAAATTGAGTTCCAAATTTAAAAATAACATCGAAATAATTAATATTTCTCAGTTCAATCAAGTGTGAGAGTACCATTGTTAAAACACCAAAACTTCGAATTACAAGAATTCTCTTGTTCAAAATGGAGTCAAAAGTAATCGGTCTCGTTGATTAAATTTTCGTCCTGCGACCGAAGATTCGCTGGAAAAAATAAGCGTTCGGGAGCTGGGACCTCATTAAGAAAAGTAATTGTATAAATGTTATATTTCTTCATTTCTTAAATCGGTGATACATTATTTTCGACTTAATTAATCGGAAAATTAGCACATTCAGCCCGGAAGTAATTTATTCCTTGGCAAAGGTTGAATATAATTACATTAATCTTTCATAAGTTTAGGACACTTTAAATTATTTATGAATATTACAATTAAATATTGCAAATTTTCTATTCTTTTAAAAACTGTTAGTTAAGTTTTGAACTTCATCCACCACCGAGTTATGGACCTAAAACTTTATACAGGTTGTCAACGTTTCGTAATTAATGTTAAGAGTTTTACAATCATATTCTTGTGCATGCATTTCTATGTAGTTTATTTCGTTGACACAAAGAAGTATACTGCGACATGATACGACTAAATAGTTAACTTGTATTTATAGAACTGTGTACAATAAAATTATATTTGTGTTCTTGTCATTATGTATAATTTTTCTCGTTTCAAATGTGTGGTCTCATGTTAAACAAAATTGCTTCATCCTAAGTACATATTTTTATACAATCACAATAATATCAATAAATAACAACATGGTGGAAATAATACTTAATGGAAATTTGTGAATTTCGCTTCAATTTAGACGACTGAATTCAATGTAATCGCAAAGTTTCCGGATAATAAGTATTCATAAATTGAAATTTGTAGACGGATATATTTTTATCTTCAAATATTTAATATACATATATCTTCATAAATAAATATTTTTAAAGTGTCTCTAAAAACTTAAATCCAGTCCATTCCAATATTGGAACCCATGGTAGACATAAAATAACAAAACCATAATTTACCTCATATTGTGTACACTGTAATTGATTTTGAGGTACAGTAGTATTGAAAGCACTGTGCAATTTATATTTTGAAGATCACATAACCTTTCCTGGTTTACGAGTTAATTTACACAATTTCATTGAAAGATACAATATGGGTTAATTTGAATAATAAATTCCTAATGTTGGCAATTATTCGCCGATCCACTCCCAGACATTGTGTGATTAAAATAATTCTGAAAGATGAGTGGAGTCAAATGTCAATCATTTATGATCAAACCTTAAGCAAATCATAAATTCTCCATCATGTTCAAATGCATATTTGCATTATTTTTCTTTCTAATTCCTACTTCAAAACTCACTTTTGGTTATTTCTACCCACCATTTTTTTTTTCTTTTCATTATACTAATTTTCGACTGCAAAATATATTTTGTTAACATTTGTGAGTTATAACATATCATTTAAAATATTTTTCCTTTTATTCATCATTTTTACGCTCTGTTTGTGACTATGATCTGTGAAATTCAAGATGAGTGCCGGAGAGCCACTGTGGATGTTCTTTTCAAACTTTGCGTTATGACACTTTATGGTAGCATTACTTGTTATAACATATGATGAAATCAGAAAGAGACAGCATAGTGAAGACATTTCCTATAATCTACACTAAAGGAATGTCAATTATTGTGGAGTATAATGTTGGGTTGTGCTTTGTTAGAACATATACAAGATATTTAAATTGTAGTTGTGTCCATCCAAAACCTACTTTAACCGGTAGATTACTTATTATACGTAATATATATTTATTACCTTTCCATTTCCCTTTCTGTTTATTTAGTATGGAATTATTCGCGTCATTGGGGTCTCCTAGCCTAAAACTTCATCAAGCACTGCTCTAAAGTTTTCTTACCGCTCATAAAACTTAAACGTGAAACCTATCTATCCGGGTTCACTGAAATTCATACTCCATTAGGTCCTCCTTCAGAACTTCCCTTTGAGTAAGGCATTCCGATGGAATTTCTTGTACAGAATTACGAAAAAAGGCATATTTGCTCATACTAGTATTTACATGCCACCATATTCTTTCATTCTTCTTTTGAATCTGCCACATTCATAATTTGTTTCATTCGTAGCCTTTCATAGTGAAAGACAGAGTTTTCCTAGCCTTAAAATTGTCTTCAATCACTTATAACTTTCATGGTCTACCCATCCTCTAAAATCACGAATTTTTCTCTTACATTTTTTGGCAATTCAGTTTTCATCGAGTCTCACAACGTGACCAAATCAGCATAGCAAAATTCAAGCTCTTTATTGGATTTCAAAAGAAGCGAAACTGAATCCCACTGCCCGTCTTTTCTTCCCCGACAGCGGACCCCGGAAGCGGCACCTACGGCAGTGTAAGGTCGTCGACTGGTGGCTCCCAGTCTTCCTCTTCCTCCTCCTCCCGCCACTACGGCACCATCAACTATGGGGGGCGCGGTGGGGGCTTGCTGCCTTCACTGCCCCAGCAGCCATCGGCTCCGCAGCTGCCCCCAATGGCCGCACCGCCCCTGCGCCTCTGCGCGCACGCCTCCCTCAGGAACTCCACCCGCCTGACGAGGCCGTGCGACACCAAAACAGAGTCTTATGTCTCCTCGGGCTCCACTCTGGCCATCTCTCGTCTCACGAGGATCGCGACCGCCCTCAGCCCCGCCTCCTTCCGCCTCCGATACGAATTCGTGGACACGAGGCTTCCGGGGGAGGCGATGGAGTACGTGGGAGGTGACGGGAGCCGAGAGGGCGCGGCCGGGGGGATCGGCGCCAAGACGGGCACGCCCAGGCGGCAGCAGACCGGGACCGCACCCGGAGAGCGGTGAGTTAACGACCCAGACGAAGGGTCATCAGAATTTATTTTGAGACAGTGACTTACTGATATTTGTTAATGCAAAGAAAATGTATTCACTTCTTATGGAAAATTATAAGGTATTTACTTGTTATTCTCTTTAAGATCGCGAAGTTGAATAAACGATACTTCGGAAACAATTTGAAATCGAATACATTATATTTATAACGCATGAAAAACATCAAGCTATTCTACCTATTCTATTCATTATGTGTCTTTGTACGATTCCATCGTTTTGAACAATAATAAATTAAATTGGCAAAGCCACCATCATTTAACTGTAAATGCTTAAGTAATATTATTGAATTAACGAATTCTATACCGACAAAAAATTTGTATTTAATTTTCAAGTCTTTAAATTCAAGAGTGTCCGAAACTTTAAGTTTAGACTAACAAACGGTAAAGAGATAAAAGGTATTAATATTGAATTTATTCCAAATCTGGAGTTCAGTAACTGCCATTAACAAAGGTAGTTTCTCTTTGCGCAAAATCTGTAATTGCTTGTTTGACTTAGGTGTAAGGGATTCCAAGGTCAAATTAAGTACCTCGGAATGGGTAAATAAGTGAATGCGTTTGCAAATAAGTGGGAGATAACGAGGACCGTTATTTCATAGTTTCGGCGTCCGAAAATGAAGGTTTTTCTTCATTTCAGAATTTCTCTTGATTCATTTATTACTCAAAAATGTTTCACCCACTTTAATTTAACCGATAAACTACTCATTTTCTATACTATCAGGGTTATTATAGAAATTAAAATAGTCATGACTGACTTCCCTCAATTTCACTTAGGTCGTTTGAGATGGCCATAGAGTTAGCTGAAACATTTGCATTCAGTGAGGACTGTTCTTCTATGTCTAATTTGTCATTGACTTGTGGTTAAATATCAAACTTGATGGACTCCGGCAATACTTGATGGAAAAACCGTATTAACACTATCAATTTATGAGCTTCGATACTTGTAAATTGTTTATTTTACAAAATTACAACACCACTAGTTTTACCCTTTAGTGCATCATCAGTAACATTTGTGAAATATGATTACATATTTTTATTACACAATTATAATTATTGCTCAGTTGGAAGAGATGTTCATATTGCTACGGTAGAAAATACTACAGAAAATATAAATTATATGTATGATAAAAAATATATGATAGGTAATACTATGACCGAAAGAAATTGTATAATTCGAGATGTTGAGCTCCTCCAATCTGATGCCAAAGCCGTGATCCTTACTATTACAACCACTCACAGAGTGGCAATCATGACTTGCAAAGTTTTTCGTGGACTTCATGTTGGAAAAAAATGGTCTTCAGCCACATTTCTACTGTCTTCAGATTTTAAGCTTTTGAAACTGAGGGATTTATTTCGTAATCATTAGGAATCCAATTTATTGAAACCCAAATATTTCTACTATTAGTTAACTATTTGATGGACATTATTTATTTTTCTTTGGTAGTCTCGAAGAATTCGTAAAAGTTCATACGTAATATTTGTCTCGGTTAGTAATATTAGCACATTTAATAACACTTGATAACATGACATTAGGGACCATGGCATAAAAAAATAATTAGGATCAAATTAATATAGAATTTTTGCATCGGCGTATCCTGCATGTTATGCAATTTTGTATACATTTCTGTAATGCACGTTGTAGGTAATCTAGGATAGTCACCATAGGAGATCCCGTATTCGTACTAGGTAAGCACGCACATCGGACATTGACACCTTTCCAAAATCACTCGCGGGGCCCCCACCCTTTTGCCCTTCATGTTCTCCCGAACGGAAATCCCCAGCGCATAATTTTCGCCCTATCCCATCAACTTAACCCTAAACCCTAACGAAACTTGTTTGTTCACATACCCTCGAGAGCCCCAACATTATACTTGTATTAATCTCCAACGAAACAATAACGTGAAAAAACACTCAAAAACAAAACAAATGCTGGTTTTCAAATAATTATGAACCGGTTACACAAGGTCTCCCCTAATACAGTTTACCCCAACCAAATTTGTGCACGATTTGTACGCGTTTAAGGGCTTCCAACCTTCACCATGCGTCCATTTCGTGTATTGTATTCATTCAAATGCGGATGAGACGAAATAGGAGGTGCCTTTCATAGGTGGTGCGACTAAAGTCTTCCTTTCCTCCCACAGAGGTTACGGAAGCTCTCCTCTTTTTCCCGGAGCCTTCCTTTCCGGGGTCTGGACACCAAAGGGCGAGAAGGATAGCGGACCCAAGGGTCCTGGCAGCGGCTGTCACCGTCTGCTGCGCCTCCGCTCCACGGCGCAGCTGCCCTCGCCCAAGAATGTCTTCCTCTACGGCAGAGGTGGCGCCGAGGCCCTCTCCTGTGTTTACCGGATCGAGGCACGGACGGGACAGAGAATCCGACTCACGATGCACAACGCCACGTTTGGAGGAAGCGGCCGCGGGGGACTAGAGGTGAGTCCCATAAATGGGGCATATCACTAGCTATCAATTCATGTTCTCATTATTAAATGCATGATTTTTTGTTTATCTTGAGCTACCCTAACAGTTATAAGAAATTATGCTCGAAGAATTTATTTCAATGTAATATTTCGATTGTTCAGTAAATGTTTTGTGGTTTAATGATTACAAAACGATAAGAAGTGATTGTTCCTCTATGATGAGATTCCATCACATTTAGAGAAAGCATTATATTTCCGAGCATACATTATATACAGCATACCGAGCATACCTTATAAAAAATATATATATACATTTATATATATATATATATATATATATATATATATACAGTTATATATGTGTATATGTGTGTGTGTATATATATTTGTTTTATAGCATCTTTTTCAATATTTTAAAATACAATTCTTCTTTTTCGAATGATCAAGTACATCCTTCTTCAAGTATTAAAAAACACTCTTAAATATCCTCATACCTAAAAACTAATATTTAGCCAATAAAAAGTGCATTCATGCCATCATTTGACTTAAAAAATTAAATATCTGGGGGTGTTAAAATATAAAAATATCCATTTCATAAATATACTCTTTCACAATCATATGCAAAAATAGTAATTAGCTATGATTCATTTGTAATAGATTTCCTGTTTTTCTTGTAAATGCTTTAAAAATAGTTATTCCTAGGACGAAACTTTATTTATTCCTTATATTCCCTTTAAGGTTACAGCCTGAAAAAATGTCCAAATTTCGATGAATGATTTTCATAATATCGTTCGTCATTTTCGAAAGTAATTCATAGTGGATTAAATGGTAAACTAAAAAATTACTGAGGATAAATGGTGCCGGTGTGGAACAATTACAATGTTAAATCTTTGAGAAGGAGATGGATAGGCCAAAGAACGCGCTAATCGAGCGTTTAAAAAATATATATCATAATTTATTTTGTGGGAAAATGTACAAAAAATATTTTTTCACTGAAGTTTTAAGCACGCGGATAGGATGTGAATAAACTATATGTTCTCTTATCCTAACTCTATACCTAGCCCAACTCGTCTATAAGTATTCAGCAGGTTCAGAAATATACTATATTTTCATCAGTTAAAAATATATTTTTCGTGGCAACATAACACGTAATTATTTAATAGGTTTTACAATTACTCATGATTTGTTCCAATAAAATTCATTTCAAAGTGATTATTACGCTCTTCTTAGCTAGTAGACTCTTCTATAGCTAATATATTTTCAGGTGTTCATTTTTTCTTTTGCGATTCCTTACTTCCTCTAGTCATCTTTTTCATCTCATAGTTTCACCATGTCAAATTTACGTCACTCTTGCTTCTTCAATGTCCAAAATTCTTTAAAATCTAATGCAATTCCTTCAATTTCACAGTCAACAAATCTTCCTTACCTGATCTTTAATAATATGGTTACGGATTCAATCGGTCTTCATTTTGTTTATTGGACAAATTTTAGTCAATTTAGGGAGACGTAACGCTATCCTTCCATGACACTGTCAAAGTCTCGTCTATTCAGTTGGTTTGATAAAATTTACAAATAGCACTTTCTAAAGTGCAGCTTTAAATTCATATTATTTAAAATTATGGAACTTCTATCAGCGTTTTATTTGAAACCATAGATTTTTATTCTGCTGAAAGTATTCCTCATTGAGATGAAGTATTTGTTATAAACTATTATGAATTTAGTAATGTATCAAAGTTGAACGCATAATGCCAAGTTTAAATTTAATAAACTGTGAACGATGTGTCAAGATTGATTTGGCATGTAATTTTCGTTAAAAATAAATTTAATAACCAGCAAAATGCTTGAGAGAGAAAAATCTGAGCAGAAATATGTGAGTGTACATTTTTTTATTTTCAAAACAATAATCGATTTTTCGATTAGTAGCACTTTTTTTGTAACTTTCCTCATATTTTATACAATAATGTCATTGACATAATTCCAAGATATAGTTTTTTAAAACATTTAAATAGGATATTTAACTTCTGTGATAACAGGCTCTTACCTACATGTGAACACACTTATGGATGCGGACACGACTCCTTCGCTAATGTAAAGTTGCATTTTGCAGATAATTAAACATATTCACTCGGTAAACACCGTAAAAAATAAATAGCAATATGGGTGAGATGTGTAGCGGCTGTCTACCAAAATTGCAGAAAAAATGGCTTAACATCACTCTGGGCCGTACGAGGAAATTAAGCCTTGCAGGAGAAAAATCGTGTGAGGAACGTCAAATAGGACTTTTGAAATATGGACCTATAGCATGTGACTTGATTTATGAAGCCACCCTGCAGTTCACGTACGACCTACGGAGTACTGCTTGCGTCTCAGGCCACCGCTTCTTTTCCGCACTTACGAAAGTTGTTCGTGTGTAAATTTCTTAAGAATAACCCATAGGAAACTCTTGGAAGCTTTCTAATATCATAAAGCATCAATATCGAAGTTTTTACGCGCCAAAATTTAGCCTTTCAGGAGCATATTCTTGGTGTTTTGTTCTTTCTAGTATAATTTAATGGATTTGAAGCGGTCATAACTATGTTAACAATTTTTTGAACCCTTATATCAAAGCATTTTGAATATTTTACTTGTTCAATGAGTCGGACAATGAATGAATTTGTTCATGGTAAACTTCAAAAAATTACATCTTGCTCTTCAGCTCATTTATATGCAAGAACCGCAATCGATATAAAAATAGAGACAGGGTTCATGGAAGATTCATTGAGTTTAGTATTCACCTCTTGCGTTTCCTAGTAGGTTGCGTTATAAGGACTGAATGGATGCTTAGTGCGATAAAAATACAGTAACTAGTCGAGCGCTTCTCTTTTAAGAACGATGATATGATGTTCAGTGGTCCTAGAAAAAGGAAACCATTAACCCATGAATAGCAGATCTTGGTACCTTAGAGGAAATATCGTAATTACCGCGGAAAATCCTTTGAATATTTTCCCGGATCAATATCCTCTCGCCTGTTACTGAGAAAAGAAGCTCAAATAGCACTTAATTCTCTCTCTCAAGGTGCTTTGCTGTCTAAGTTTCATGAAAAATCAATCATGTGCATACAGTGAGAGGAATAATACAGAGATTACGTCAATAGGGGTTTTCTCGTATTAGATGAATAGTGCTATTATTCCCGTAGATGAAGTTCGCAGGGAATCAAATATAACGTGACGAAACATTCAAACTGTATTGAGCAGCTTGAGATTCACATGCCTCCACAAGAGTGGCATTTATTAACTGAGCAAGAGAGTCCTGTGGACTGTCATCACATTGTTTCATGAATGAAATGTCCCCTAAAATAGTGAAATTATGCATTAATTTGGTGGTAGCTCTTTTGATTATAGTAGACTATTTCTACAATTATTTTTTCTGTGTAATTATCTACACACATTAGTAGAGTGGTTTCTCGTGTAACGATTCCATTATTCTGATAAACATCCAAAAGAGCTAACAAATTCCTGCTTATGATTAATATTCGATAATAAGCACGTTATCTGCTTTATAGGCAATGCCACACGTACGGAAATGATATCACCTTTTATAAGGGAAATAAATTAGCCTCGGATGAGAAGCAATGTCCATTCAAGAGTGTGGCTAATTTCGTATTTTACTGTTCACGTTTTTAGAAAAGTTTTCGAAAATTTCAAAAATTGAATTTTCATCAAATTAATTCCCTGCTCCTCTGATTACTCTTTTCATTCAATTCACCTCTCTTCCTTGTGCCCGGCAATAGTTTTTTTAGCTCTAAATTAATGACTGTCCGTGCATTTTCATTTATTTTTTAATTATCCATGTTCATATTTACCATTTAACTATTTTTGTGTACATAATAAAAGTATGATTATAAATATACAAAACAATCTTAATTATAAATAGAACAACAGGAGAGTTATCACTACAAGAATAAAGAGTATCAGTTATTTTTTGCCATAAATGGTATATTGTTATATCTAATAATAGCGAAACTAATTTATTAGGTTATGAAGATCTATTTTTCTCTTCATCTGAAACCAAAAAGAGGTCTCGATTAAATGGTATAACTAATATTACGGAAAATGCCTCATTAGGAAGCATTTTCATGTCGTTCAATACGTCTGCACGACTCCGATGTCTCCATCAATGAGCGTGACCATAAGGAATGACC
Organism: Hetaerina titia; assembly: GCA_037158775.1. Classification (NCBI taxonomy): domain Eukaryota; kingdom Metazoa; phylum Arthropoda; class Insecta; order Odonata; family Calopterygidae; genus Hetaerina; species Hetaerina titia. The sequence goes on from CM073768.1 coordinate 21,355,504, forward strand.
AACCTCCTTGGGGCCACCTCGCCCATCCCTCTTCTCCGCAGGATGGGCCTTCCATTCCGACGGCGCCCTGCGTCACCGGCTCCGACCCCCACACGGGGCAGCCGTCATGCCTGTACGCCCCCGCCGCCCCCCGTCCACCCGCTCGCTCAGTTCCAGCCCCCCGCGCCCCGGCTCGCCGAACTCCGCATCTGGGAGGTGCCGTGGGACGACACCCGGTTGCCGTTCGCCTGCTTCTGCTCCAACCTAAGCACGCCTGGGTCCGACTACTCGCCCGGCGGTACATCCGCCTCTTCGCCTGCCTCCACGCCCTCCCCGACCATAACCACGCCCTCCCCACCCACCACCACGCCCTCGGACCCCAAGGGACGGAAGGACGAACCGTCGGCAGCGGAGGAGAAGGACTATTCCACTGGGCCCATCACCATCACCTCCACGACTCACGTCCTCGAGCTCCACTTCCTCGTCTCCAAGATGGCTCAGTGGGAGGACTTTAACCACTTCTCCTTCCACGCCTCATACGTTACGGTGCCCTCGAAAGGTGGCGGTGGGGGATCGTCAGCGTGCCCCGACAGGCACCGTCTCCGCGGCTCCGGGGGCGAGGTGGACCTGCCCCCGCGCCGCAAGAAGAACGAGCCGTGCGACGGCTTCCCGTGGCTCCTGGAGGCACAGTCTCAAAGGAGTCTCTTCATGATGACGTGGGGAACGTTCATGGCGCTGCGACCGTCCCCTCCACCCACGACGACACCCGCGCAGCAGCTCCCGCCCGGAGGCACCACGGCTTCTACCGCCTCCTCCAGCGTCGGCCGGTGCCCCACCAAGAACCGTCTACTCGTATACACGGGGCAGCCGCCCAGGTGAGATTTTTCTCATTCTCTATCGCTTCCCGGGAAGAGTGGGCATAAAGTACTTGGCAGCTCTGAGAAAGATTTTGAAATTAGGCACTATCCGAATAATGATTCCGGTCACAAAATTATAATCTCCAATCAATTAGCAATGGCGCTAGAGGCGATGGTGAGCTTGGGACTTCTTTGAAGGAGCCTCCGTAATAATTTCTATTCTTAACTTTATTGATCCATCCCATAAAACGAATAACTCTTATCAGAGGCGTCACTAGGGTGCCGTGGGTGAGTGTAAACCACCCTGGGTTCACTGTCTGAATGAGGGACCCCCAATTAGCTTATTCTAAGAAATAAAATTAATTAATAATTTACTTGAAAATTAAAATTTTACACTATTGAACTCTTTGACACTTCTCAGGCAAATCAAAATATACTATACATAAACCTGATGATTTTAAATAAAAAATATGATCTTAAGAAAAACGGGCTATTTTATTCGAAAGAAAGAGTTTGGAATCATGAAAATAAATGAAAAAATAATTTAAGATCATCGCAATGTTTTCCTAATATATCCACAATATGATATTTTGATAAATTTCCTTACGTCAGGATATTTTTGTAAATATTTAGGCTTTTTTGGATATACAATATTTCTATTTCGAAACTTCAACTTTGTTGACATATTTCAATGTTAAAACTACCTTTATTTCCATTAAATACATCAATCCATTTCCATTAAAGTCCCATTTTAGTTCCATTAAATAATCATTTGGTGTTTAAAAAGAAATAGTTTTCATTTTTAAATTTAATATTTATTTGGTAGGATGATACACCTTTCACTGCACTGGATGACACCGCTAGTGACGCCTATGATTGGTGTCACCTTCTATTCATCGAGTGTAACTCTTGATGAGCGGTTGATTTTTCATTTCGACGTAGTCGAGCATAAGAATAAACATGGAAAATCTATTAGAAAATTATTTGCCAAGTTCTCCACACTAAATATCGCACAGCATAAGAGAAAGAAAAGTTACTTAATTGTCAGGGCGTGATATTCCCTTTCATCTCCACTTTCATATTGTATCATTCGTACTCCCACCGTTGCTAATATTCGGAGCGAAGTTATCCCCCCACTACCGGCGAGTTACCGCGATGCAGCCGCGGAGGACGTCTACCTTACCTCCTCTGTCCTCCCCCAGGTTACTGCGAGTCATCTGTCCCACGGCGCCCAATACCCGCCACGCCGCCATCCACATCTTCAGCGAAGACTGGTTCCTCACGACGCCGTCGCACCCGCTGCTCACGCCGAGCACCCTCATGCCCACCACGACCACCCTGCCGTTCACCACACCCTACCCGCCAGCCTCAGCGCGTCTTCTCAAGCTCGTGCTCCTCCGCCGCCACTACCTCCTGGACCCGCCACCGCCCCCGCCACCACCCACCCTCCTCCTCCGGCCCGTCATCAAGGAGCCCTCGAGACACGCCTTCAGCTACCTCCAGATATCCAGGCCCAGGACTTCGCCGCTCCTCCTACTCAGGTCAGTCACTCTCGTCAACGCTTCCGTAAGAATGTTGGATGCGAGCCAAAAACACATTCGCATCACAAAACGCAAAGTTCTTGCAGATATTGCGAAATCACGGGGACGTGCAAGTTCTAATTCATATTCTTAGATGCTCAAGTGAGCGTCGCGGTAAAAGACATACCTCTTTTGCTGGAATATTTCGGTATTATATCATGAGGAGCATATCAAATTATCTATATATTATATATAATAGTCATTAGCGACTATATTCCCAAATTAAGTAAATAGGTTGTTGGTGAACTTTAAGCATTAATAATTTATTAATATTCATTCACACCAGGTGTCATAAATTAGTTTATATATGTGATTATTATTCATACAATGATTTTTTATTGTTTTACGCGATTATTTAACAAAGTTTATTTCCCACAATTTCACTTGTTGTTCATTTATGTACGTTGAATGTAACCTGTAAAAGTGCATTTATTTACCTAAGGCACTCCTTTATATATACGAGTATAATATATAAAATATATACGAGTATATATAAAGGAGTATATTGCTCTTACTCGTATATTGCTCTTACTTCTTCACAACTGAGTCTTTTATCCTCAGATAACTTTTATTTGGTTGTGAAACATTTTCTGTCATTTAAAACACTCCATTATCCCTCAAAACAAGAAGCATTCTGATTTATTCTGAACTATATAATGAATCTTTTCATTCTGTCAGGGGTGTTAGTTGATAACTTCGGGATAAGCTCTGATTGGCTGTTCGATTATTTTATATCAACATAAACTCAAAATCTTCAGTTCACCATGGCAAGTCCACTAGAATTGTACCTGAGAAGAGCAGCGTTCTGCCATTAGATTTTTAGTTACGAAGTTGTCAAACCAAGTAAAATACTTTCTAAAAAATTGATAGAATACGGAAAAAGTTGGATTAACCGTGGTCATTTTACAAGTGAGTTGATTGGTTAAAAAGTGGCCGAATAAGTGTATGTGATGAACCCCGAAGTCCCTCGTTGGAATCGAGGATCAATGGATTTATTGGTAATGACAGACAAATTACTGTTGTGATAATAGCTAAGGAAGTTCACTTAAGTATTGGAGCTGTTCTAAATATCATTCATAACCATTTAAAGTACAGAAAAATGTGTGCAATATGGATTCTCAGGCAGCTTACTGACGCTCATAAAGACCGAGTGGAGACATACCAGCTCTCTCGGGGCAATCTCCTAGTAAACTTGCAATGATGAACTTAAATCTTTGAGTTTTTGTTTACATAAAATAATCAAACAGCTGATCAGAGCTCATTCCAAGGTTGTCAAATAACAAAATGGTAAAGATTCATTGAATAGATTTAAATTAGATCATTTGTCTCTTTACTTATTGAATGACCCTAGTAAAAAGTATGATTGAATGCTTTCAGCATAATCTCAATTGAATGCTCTTTTATCATTTTTATCTTTATATTATATTTAAGTTTCCATTGAGACCAATTAGCTCATCATTTTCCCCAAATTTTCCGAATAACAAAACGAGTTTTATTAACAATATATCATGAGTTTTACTCAGCATTACATCCCGAGCAGACTTTTTCGAATCTCTTAGAAGGCGCAGGCGGTGAAATCCATTAGCCCCAGACAAATTGGGGAAAGTAGAATCCCCTTGAGCCTCATAAAACGCACCTCTTACCCTCAGGTACGACGACCCATCGCACAATACCACATTCGAGAACCTCCACCAGCAGCACCGGCAGTACCAGCGGCAGGAGGGAGGGGCGGACCTACAGGCGGGCGGCTGCGGCCGCTACCGTTGCCCCGAGCTGGACGCGTGCATCTCGCCCACGCTGTGGTGCGACGGCGTGAGAAACTGCCCCAGCGGCCGGGACGAGGCGGAGTGCCCGGACAGGGCCCTCCAGGACCTCAAGAGGGACCACCCCTTCCTGGGGGCCCTGCTCTCCCTCCTGCCGCACTCCCTGCCCGCGTCCATCGGCGCCCCCGCCGCCCTGGCCGTCGTGCTGCTGCTCGCCGTACTGCTCACGGCGGGCACGGCGTGCGCCTCCGCCCTCCCGTGCCTCCTTCTGTGGAGGAGGCGGCGGAGGAGGAAGGGCGGCGGCGGCGGGGGGCTGGAGAAGAAGGGCATGGGCGGCGGGGGGCGGCGGCGGAGGGCCCCCACGGAGGAGCTGCTCATCGGCGCTCCCTCCTGACGCCACGCCTCCCAGTCTGTCGAGTACATCCACGTGGACAGGGAAACCACCGTCTGAGACGCGAGGGAGAGCGTGCCAACCTTTGGGATATTTTTTCATTTCGGATTCCCGCGTGGAGAGAAACGGAAGTCCGTTCCTTTCCTCCGTGTACCCTTCCCCCTCCGCGTAGCGCGAGGGCGAAAGGGGGAGTGACGAAATGTTGGTATTTCCCAAATCGTTTGCTCAAAACTCAAATCTCGAACACACACACACACACGCCAGAAATGCGACATCTTGGATGATTCATCTTCGCTCTTCATTCCAATTCCATCACTCCGAGTTGTCACTCCTTCACGACAACTGCGCCAATGCTGCCAACCTCGGCCTGTACGGAAACGTAGGGAGGAATCCCGAGGAACGATTCCTATGGTGAGAAAAGCATACCGAGGTGCAGAGCGCTCTTCACCGATTGAGGCCGTTGTCAATCACGCCGGCTGCGGCATATCTGTTCCTTAGAGTGAAATCTCTTGTCCCCACCGAGTCTCACTATGAATTATTTCCTCTTCCTTTGTCCCCACGTGCCACTTTTTACAATTCTCATTCCACTGTGTTATTTCAAAAGTATCATCCAGCCTCGTCGTGTATTATTTCCTTCCATTTGATGGCGCTGTTCATTCCCAGTGGAGTGGGAGAGGTAAACTTTCCTAAGAGCGATTGTGTGAGCAATATATCAGGTGCGTTGCTGATATGCTTATTGATTTACTAGCTGATAAAAAAATGTAAGCAAACTAGCTCAACATTATTATTGTCACTGTCTTGTTCCTGAAACTATCCTTAATGTAAAGTCAATCCCTTCGACAGAAGAAGAATATATAAAATCAACGGTTTATGCATAGTTTTTACTTTGCTAGAAAATAATGGGAATTGCCTAATTGTATGTTTGTGTGCTACATGATTTATCAACGCAGAGTCAACCAATGTGTAATTATTCAAAGGTAATGGGGACATGTTTTCCTGTAAGCTTTAAAATGATTTTCCTCCAAAATAACCTTTATTGGCGGTCCATAGCCCAGCTGCTCTTTATAGAAATGTTTTTTATGAAGTGCTCCAGATTTGAAGAGTGAAAAAGAAGGTACTACTGGCCACAATTTGTGTGTGTGTGTCCTTATATATTTTCCCTGTTGGTGGTTTTGATGAAGTTTCAACTTAACTCGGCAGAACTGAAAGTTAGTTATTGTGTTTTTAATAAAAGAAGGTCCTGTGTATGAAATGAGTGAAAGTTTTCTTATGAGGAAACAAAATAAGCAAGTGTGGCTGAGGGACAAAAGTGGAATAGCTTGCATTTCAATTCTGTGAAATGCTTAAAAATGTTTTTATGAGAGAATCAGATAAAATATGAGGACAACTTTTTTATTTCTCTACCAATTAACCTGGATATAGCTGGAAATTTTATTGACGTCTTCAGAAAAACACTATGCAGATAGAAAGAGATTATATAAATCTAGAGTTGAGGATTAATATGAGATAATTATTCTCAGTTAGTTTAAAATGACTTTAGAATGATATGTATGTTGATAGTGTATTGAATAAAATACTAATACAATTAATTACACTACAGAGATATTGGTGGTATTGACAACAGCAAAGTCATTATATTTTCTGCACATGAACTAACCAAACGCACTGCATTTTTTAAAGTTTCTCATACGTGGTAAAAATCATCATAAAGATTAGCTAATGAATTAGGGATGAAAATCAATTTAGTTTCTAACATGTTTCTTAACTGATGTTTAATACATCTTAGAGTTTAAATCCAAAAGAAGAGAGGGAGATTTAGCTCAAATGCGTTGCTAAAATGCTTCATACAGATTTTCACTGAATTTAGTCCTGCTCAATTTGAAGACAATTCTTTATATCCTGTCTTTTTCCTAGTTCATCCAAAATTTGTGTGCCAGCTGTTGCGATTGAATGAATGAAAATTTTGTTTCAAATGTACTTTTGGTCTTTCTAGGACACATAATGACTTGAGGAGATATGTGGAATACTGATGCCCAAAATTCTCAAGAAAGCCAAATCATTAAATGTGTGATTTCAAAATTATATGAAGTTGATATATTATATTTACCACAGAGAGTGGAGAGGAACTATATGAAATGAAAAATGTTGATTCTGGTTAAGTATTTATGACTGATGGGCTGAATCTTTGTTTCAATCACTGTTTCAAATTACAAGTTCCAATGTTAATGGTGCCAAATAGTTTAGTTTATAATCATTGAGAATGGTAACACCAGAGGTAAAAATATTGTGAGTGAAGAAATCAGTGCAATGAATTTTAATAGTGTGCACTGTCAGCAATATTTTTATCTGTATGTATGAATTGTTGAGACCAAATTGAAATTAATGAGCTTCGAGTAGAAAAAAGTTAAAACTGTTTTCTGTTACATCAGATTAATATTGTTTTTATTTTATATAGATTGCATTGACAGAAGTTAAAGAAACGTGTTAATGAAGTTATGTCAAAACAAAATATGCTTCCACCAGCTCTATTTAAATATTGAAAATACTCTTCCAATGAAATTCCTAATAGTTTTATGGATAAAATTCATAAAATATTTAAAAACTCTTCATTTTGTTACTAAATTTGTTTTCAAGTTATTTTTACATTACAATGTGGTTATTTGAGTTAACACTGTTCATTATGCATTTATTCATGTGATGAATTTTTTTCTGTGTATTTGTTATTATGACATGCATTTCAATTTCCTGGTGACATTTAATCCATTGTAATTGTCGTGTTTAGCATGCTTTGTAGTTTTGAATTGCTGATGTGTCAATGAGAAATAGAAAGATACATATTTCTTTCATGACCAATATCTCCAGTATTATTTAAATTGTGATGTTTTTATATTCATCAGTTGCACACAGGGTTACCACCAGCTTTGTAACTTTAACGTCATTATTTTAATCATTAAAAAGGAAATATTTACTTACACTTGTACTTTCATTCATTTTAATAAACTTGGAAGCACCAGAAGGGATGTTCAGACTGAGAGGACTGTTACATGACTGAAATCTATAACTTAACTATTGTGCAAAATAAAACAAAAAACTATAACTGACAACTTGGACCGACTACACAGTGGTGGGAACCCTGGTTGCAACAGAGAAAACTTTTTTATGTTTTGTGAAATGGAGGATGTTCACGAAATAGCCGCAGTTTCTTCCCAAACTGGTGCCAAGTTTCAAAGCTGTCACTCATTAGTTTGTAGTGATGCATGTCAATATCTGATTGCAAAGACAAAGAGCTTTAGTTGATCATTTTTATGATAATATATATAAATAACAATGTGTGAGTGGAGAGGAAATTTTACATCCTGGGCCTAACAGAATTCACCCAAGGCCAATTACAGTGTTCTTTGTACTTGCAATCAGCAAGAAATACTTTTAATTGATATTTAGTTTCCACAAAGCTGTGGAATGTGATGGAATAACTAGGAAGACTGTCTACATCCTCTTCAGGTCTGCAAATACCTACTTTAGGGCTGAAAATACTATGATTCACAAGTAGAGAAATTAAAATTTGATCACTAAGAAACTGATGATCTTAATTAAAATGTGGAGTATTAACTTGAAGAGGATTGAAGTAAATACATGACAAGCATTCAAAATTCATATTCCATGTGGTTCTCAATTTAGGCCATTGAATTTAGCTTCAACAAAAGTTTAAAAAAAGAATGTCATAGATACAAGACTCAATGCTTGACACACTTGGTATTTGCATTCCTAAACTGTGAAGAATTCTTAAGAAGGCCCGCAAGAGGATCATGTTTGGTGTAAGTTTAAAATCTCAATGCTCAACAAAGGACTATCAAAATGTTAGTGGGTCCTCCCTGATTAGATTCAAAGAAAATGGGAAATATGAAACTGTGAGTGACATTATGTTTCAATGTTCATAGACTTTAAAAGAGCATTTTGTGTGGTTGTAAATGAGAATGCTTGTGGAAATGAAGACTCTCATCAGGCTGTATTAAACATAGATGGAAATGAAATAGAAGACATAGTGTACAAAAACATTGATATGCCAAAGTGAATACCCACATCACACACTGCCATTTTCTGTTACTAGTCTGTCCACAGCACTTGTAAAATATTATGAAATTAATATATTAATTATTACAGATATCAAGTGTTTTATTTTATTTAGTTCATATGTTTAACTATTATATTGAGTGCCATTGTAAATCTTGGTTGACTAAATATGTAGTTCTCATGAAGTTCTCGACTAATTTTAATAAATTTTGCTCTTACAAAATTTGAAAACTGTGAATTGGATATCTCCAACATCATACATCCATGTTGCCTCCACCAGGTCTTCATAATGGCCATTCCTTTATATTTAGATCCTGTTGTGGTAAAAACTCCTTAAAATAATGTGACTAGAAGGTCCATGTTAGTGGGAAAAGAATTTGGGAAGGATTTGGTTTATGTAATAATTTGAGTTTTAGAATTCAGATTAAGAAATGGATTATTAATTTTATTTACTACTTCTAAAATTTAGATTATAATAAAAATATCTAAAACCATCTCTATTTCTCAAATGCTCATTTCAATAAGGGTGATCACGACAAGCATAATTAATTGCGGTGCGCCAATCAATGAAATCCCAAATGCTAATTAATATGAATCCATGGCCAAATATTTTCTCCGAACACTTACTTTCATCAAGCCTAGGGTCATTATTGGAACTATTGTCACCCTTGGCTATGTCTAAGTACATCAAGAAAAAAATATGCAATTGGACCATGATGCCACATCCTTGATTACCTAGAATTATTTTTCATTTCTAGACACTGCCTATGTTGGCAGTATTATTTAATTAACCCACAATTATCATGTAATAATATTACATTATCCCATTGATAAAGGACGCCTTTATAAACTTCAGTTCAGCGTTGGATGTATTATATTGTTGCAGGAAACATTAACAAGAAAATATTAAAATAAAAGTGACAAATATTGGATGAGAGTCATCATGATGATTCATTGTCACTATCATCATCTCCCATATATTCCTTACGCATAGATATCAATTGTGGAGCTATACGTAGCCGCAGCATTTCCATAGCCTCCCCCACGTAAGCTTCACCCCATCCCTCTCTTCCTCACATTCTCTCCTTCGTTGCATTGCACGATTTCGCCTTTGTCCTCCCTCATATCCCCTACTCCCCCCTCGCCTTTCTATCTCCGCCGGCCGATCTTACTCTGACGGATCACTCTCGCTCCTGTCCCTCACGACCGCTCGTTGGCAAAGAGGGGGGCATTTTTCTTTCGGCGTGCGCCGTTAAGGGACGGTTTTACCATCGTTGTGAGATAGTTGAAGTGTGAACGAGACGTGACAAGGAGACCACATTTAAGGGCCCAGTGAGTGCAGCAAGTGAGTGGACAAGTTTCTTCTTTCCGTCTTCATCTTTAAGAAGTAATGTTTGATTCATTTTTTTATGAACTTTCCGCTTACCTGTTTTCAATTGAGAGGAATTATTTCCTTGAGAATGTTTCTTTAATTCAATTCTATAGTACTTTTTACTCAGTACTTTCTTTAATCCAATGTCAGTACTTATTCTGAATATTTGGACGCAGAAACACGTCGGAATAGGTTTTTCAGATAGAATAAATAGGATGTCCTGATGTCTAACAAATACGAGCCCTCCCGTCGCAATCCTACTGGGTATTTGCGGCATACTGCTATGACAATGCTATTTGGCTTTTCGCTACGCTATCATTAGAAATAATGCACTGATTTTTTTATCCCAACGAATGAAATTGTCCGGGTATTTAGGCGTGGAAAAATTCAATTCTGATGGTAGGAAAGAGTTCAAATCAATCAAATGGGAGTATATATATATCCGCGCTCACTGTGAATAAAGGGCAAAGTCAATGTTTAGAATTGTGTTGAATGAAAACCTTTATGTTGTCACCGGTGGAAAAAACTAATTTGAGACTCCAAAGATCTACTTGAATTCGTTATTTATTAAGATATTATATATTTTCATGCGATGTTTATTTCATATTACAGATTATACAAGTAAATTATACTTGTACATCTCATGCGAAATAAATGTCGATGTAAATCTTAAAATCGTAAAGTTGAGCTTTCAATTAATTCGCGATTGATCCATTCGTATATTTTGATCGGCTATCCAAAGTGAGAACTTTCGTTTTTTTAATTTTATCTTTAAAGAATGAAGTAATTGATGAATTTTCTTAAAAATTCATTCAAAACTGCGATTTCGCACAAATTAATAATAGCATGTGTTATTGAGTTTACTTTTCTAAGGCCTGAAAACATTAGTTTTCAATTCTTATTATAGAGGTTCTGCTAGACTCATTAAACTGATTGACGGATAATTGATGAACAAAATAGAATATCCTTTCCACTTCACCAGGTCATAATTCATACGAAGTACGTATTTCACGATAAGCAAGCACATATTTATTAAATGTGGAATTGTTACGTCATCAAAATTGCACACATTAAATATTTGGGTAGGTCACGGTAGTCCAGGGATAGAGCATTGGACTACGAGCTTGGACTTGGACTAAGAGCTCTGGGCTCGTACTGACTGAGAGCCTGGGTTCGATTCCCGTGAGAGCCTCTTTGGGCACCTGCAGCTCCACTCAAGCTTTGTGATTTTTCGAGGGTGAGATCTTCCTAGGAAACCATAACCGGCACAGGGAAAGGAACTGGTCCCCCTACCCTGATGTATGATGCCTTAACACTGGATGAACTCGACTATCACCCACCAAACCGACCTTCGGGTTGATCACTGTGTAAAGAACGAGTTGAATTATTACATAATCTAAATTGCATATATATTTATCAAATATTTGCAGACTTTAATATTATAATGACACTAATGTTGAAGTTATTTTTATATGAGACTTTTAAAAACAATTTTTCAAATAAGAGATTCGATAAACTATGCCAGAACATAATATGTAATTGTCTCTATCAATAGCAAAGGCAGGTGCAAACGGTCTATTTTTACATTTTAGCGCTTTTGCATTAAAAGATTTGAAAAATAATCACAAACACCCAATCCGTAGGCGGAAGATAACCAAATTAGACGAGAATAGAACCCGCGACCTCTGAAACAGAAAGAAGGGCAAATACTCCAGGGTAAGTCTTCGGATTTATAGAACTAAGTATTATTTTCCGAAATGTTATGTTATATTGAGCCATGATCACGTTTAGTTCTTGCAGTGAAGTAAATATTACTAAATAAACTCTGTAATAATTAAATATTATGTGTAAATGAAAAAAATCATTATTCTAACCCTTTTGAGGGCGCATTCGGATTTCTCTCGTGATGCGGGGGGAAATCCTAAAAGAGACGAAAACACCGAAAGAAGGCCGAGCTCTCTGGACCGTATCTTATTTCCAGAGCACCAATACCCTTGATGGAATCCGAAAGGAAGATATTCGACTGTGCCAAATTGCTGCATTTCATCGGCCTTTCTTTGGAATTCCGAAGACCCATTGAATGTTTTTTCCCAGAGAACGAAGATCGTCGCACAAACGTATTTATTTATGGCAACAGAGAGACGCTTTGAAATTAATAGAAAATTCCAGCAGTGCTTTCGTGGCGTCAGCAGATTAGTGAGATTTCATTTCCTTTGCCTTCGCTACCACTGCTTCCTTTATCGGAGATGCCACTTTCGGCTAACTTCCAGAATATTTTTTGCAATTTATTTTAAATTAAAGGAAGTCTTTGCTAAACCAAAAACTATAGTCCTATTTGCTCTAATGTGTGTGAGACGTCCTTGAGTTTTCAAATGTTGCTTAACCCTTTTTTAATAATTTTCTTTACACACCCTCGGGAGTTCTGAACCCAAGAAAATGTTGGCTTATAGTGCTCCCTTGTTAATAAAAAAGCTCGAGAAGAGCAAAACACCCGTAAAAACACTCATTTTAGACAAATAGTGGAGTGGGGACATGGTTGCATATTCGTCCATTGGTTTGAGTAGAATATTCACCTAAGGTTTTATTCTACCTCTGAAATATTTAATCAATGATCATTTGTCTGCTCCCTTTGTTTTGATAAATAATTATAACTGTGTTGGCTGTTTCTGTTATAGCTGGATATAATCATCCACCTCACTTCGTGAGTTTGATATCTATTGAAGAATAAAAGTAAACGTATTTACCTATTGACCAGCAAAAGTAATATATTTCATTCATAGTACTTAGTCCTGATTCCACTACAACTTCAATTTATGTTTATTTTCAACACGCCTTTTCATGAATTAGAACTTTGACTTGATATGATACTCAGAGCCCTTGGAATTTCAATACGAAAAATTTATCGGAGAACATCACTACAAGATGTAAAGTTACCTCAAAGCTAACGGTTAGGGTTATTGAGAGAGTTGGGCGTTGTCTTAAAAAATGGGTGCCAGGAAACCCTCCCCCGGAACGGAAAAGCGAGGAAAGCACGTTTTGAGAAGTGAAGTTAGTTGGAAGACCAATTTTTGGGTACCATTGCATTGGGTATTTTTGCATTGACCGTGTTGGTCCAAAACACTTCCGAGATACGTAAACTGTTCTACCTGTCTATTCTTTCCCCTCCTATTTTAATGTTTAGCTTAGCCTTTTTCTTCCTGGAAAATTGACTGGGAGATTAGTTTTCGGGTATATTTCGCCGCCTTTTTAGAGTCGCCTCTTACGACCGGCGGGGATACTGTGGGAGAATTCTCAATCCCCCACCCGCATGAGGGTAGGGGGATTGAGACCGACCAAAGAGATGATAGAGTCACCGCGAAAGAGGAATTGAATGCTACCCAAGGATATCCCAGTGCACTGCTAAGTCCTTCGTATGAGACGCAGTTGACTCATAACACTTCCGAGGCGGGATCGGTCAAGCTACTTCACCTGTGCCTCAGCCCTCCATCCACCTCTTCTCTGACCCTCCATCCAACCCACCCTCCCCGTAATGTACAAGGTGCCATGCCCTTATTTAAGAAACTCAAAAAAAAAACTCTGGATAGATTCAGGTTCATACTACTTACTGAGGAATACGATGGATCGTTTAATGACGCGGGTACATTTCTGGAGGGCCACGCCATTGCATCGTTGGCTGGTGGTCTTGGAGGCAGCTGTAAACTCGGCACTCAAGCTTTCGGCGAGGAAGGAATCGGTTAACTGTAGGACTCCAGTTCGCTCTTGTGCAGAGCCCTGTGACATGCGCACTTTTGGAATTGAAATGGGCCAACAATTCCCTTCGCCTCCTTTTCCATCGTCCCAATTAGATTTCTTTCTCTTGCACGGAGTTCCCCCCTCAATAACCCTCCCTAGCCTCCCCCGCCTTGCCCCAAAAGCCCCCCTAACTTGCCGACGGGCATTTAGTTTCGCCATTCCGCGTTGAGAGCAAGTATGAGCCAGTCGAGCGAAGCGGATGGATTCACCGTTATCCCGGAGTTGCTGAAACCCGCGAGGGCATATCGTCGAGCCACCAAGTCTAAGCTGAAGACTAAGGGGTCGGAAGCACGGCCAGATCTATATCATTGGTGAGTGGCGATTTAATATCAGCCCACGTGGAAACACAGTGGTATATTAGGCTTCTTCATGAACGTGTTCAGTGTATCAATTTTGTAATTGTCAGGCTTCGACTATCTAGATCTTAGGGCCACTTTCCAAAACTGACGGTTGTATGTTGGTATGTATGTAGTCAAGCCTACAAAAATTATTATGAAATGCGTTTTATCTTGCTGGTGTCAGTATAAACTGAGCAAAAGATTGAAGAACGTGGTAAAGTCGATCTTCAGCTTGGCTCAATTGTTGTTAGTTATTGTCCTGGGAATGTATTTATGATGGTCCCGTAATTGTCCTCACTGGAGATCAGGATGGTGCGGTGGGTAACTTGCTGGCTCTACGTACGTCCGGAGGGTCCTAGTTTGAATCGCAGAAGCGGCAGGTATTTTTCAGCTGCGTCTCGATCCCAAAGATGGTGCTTTGTGAAGGGCACTTTGAGTGAGAACACCGTCCGTCGTTTGGGACGTTAAACTGCGGACCCCTTGACACCTTTCGTTAAAGAGTGGACTACTGCCGACGTCGGGTTTCTCTCCCCCTTCCTTCTTTCTCATCCACCTGTAATGGCGTGGATGAGAAAAGAGTGCCCTGGCTTACGGCCACCTCCTCAAAAATTACAAATATTGTCAATACCGAGGTTACAATCACGATCGCGGTAATTCTTGGGTGCACGCACAGAAAGTTCGACTTGCGACGTCCAATTCTTCGTCATTGTAGACGCTCCAGAATTTATAGTCTTGATAACCTTCTGGTCTACCCCTCGCTTGGCATGTTGTCGAAATGGGAGGGACTGCAGATTCGATCGCGTGTTACGTAGATAAAGATGCACCATGAATTTTGTAGTTCATTCCTTCGTACGCGACGGTGGCACACTAATTAGTATTGCGCTCCCCATCCTAGCACAGAGGCTGTGCGCTCAAATATAGCGTCGGGTTTGTGAGGGGCTAGAATCTATTTCCCAAGAATCCTTATGTATAAGAAGAACCAAGCAACCATCCCAGCGAGTTGGAGCTCGGTGAAACCAGCAATCAATCCCTTAATTTTGTCAGTCCTAAAAAAATAATATTTTTAAATAACTTTCTCTGCAGGTACGGTGAATTTTTTCACTAATCAACAGGATAATAACGGTGGCGAGCTCCTTTTCTTGGGCCACTTTGTGGTTTCCCAGGAAGATCTGGTACCTGATAAATCCCACAGCATGGATGTGGGGCAGTGTGG
Source organism: Hetaerina titia (assembly GCA_037158775.1). NCBI lineage: Eukaryota > Metazoa > Arthropoda > Insecta > Odonata > Calopterygidae > Hetaerina > Hetaerina titia. The sequence goes on from CM073768.1 coordinate 21,370,860, forward strand.
GCAGTGTCTCAAGACGCATCACTCGGAATCAAATCCGGGCCCCCATGTCAGTAAACCAACGTGCTACCCATTGGTCTACCACATACCCCCTGCTTATTTCGTGTGTAATCTATTTTTAAACGAGTTAAGTTAAACCAAATTAAAATAATTTCAGTAAAATCAGAATTAGCTTTAATTCCTCACCTTAATTAAAAAGTATTGTTACCCACAATAAATGTTATATCAAGAACTTGATCGATTTCTCTGAGATAAATCAATATGAACGCTAATGAAAATTAAAATCACACTAAATAATGTGAAAGTGTCATGTTTGAGTTCGTCTTATCATTTTTTCACCTTTTGTGTTGAAAAATTACTTCAACCACAATCACCTTTTGCAAGTTGGATTAATTATTAATAGGTAAAAATTTGCAAAGTTCCTTCTTATAAAATGCTTTTTGACAAAATGTCAATAGAAAAATAAATTAAATCACGAAATGTTTGCACTAAGTAAATTTTGAGCACTATCATTTTAGGTGAAACTATGAAAGTATAGGCATTCTAATGAATTAGTTTTGCAAAAAGACCCAGGGCTTTGCATTTTATCTTGCAATATTGCAAGAGGATGTTGATTTCAATCTTAACAAGAAATAATTATTTATACATTCAATACAAAGGTTTTAGGTGAACATGTTTAATAAACTGGTGCATGGAATATTGATGTTAATCTTTGTTCTAGACTGTGCACCTTGATGTACAGTATTTGGTTCCTGAATAAGTTTCTAGAGGTATTAAACTCTTATCATTGCACTTTTTTCTCCAGGGGAATCATATGGAATAGTGATCTGGGGATTGTGTGTTCATGCTGTATAAGTTTATTTCCAACCATATAGGCCCTTGTTCAAAAAAATTTCTTATCATTCCTTCTATGTAATATAATATATATTTGCCATGTCTGTCCTAATCATAAATAATATCCATACCTTTCATGTAAACAGCAATATTCACTTATATGCAACTAAAAATCATAACATTCAAATAATTTATCATAAATCGGCAATTTCATATAAAATCCCAAGTGGTAAATGAGTGTAATAATTTATATCTCGATATTTCTTAATCTAATTTTAGCGATTTCACTAAATCTTAAAATCCCTTCTCCGACGGATACCTACTGGGAAATTGTTTCCCTTCCTCAGGCGACGAGAAGGGTGAGAGCCATTTAAAACCGGAAAAGCTTTATCCCGGGTCCCAACTCGACGCTCCCGTTGCCGCTTTTTCTCTTTGTTCTGGTTCGTTACTAAGCTCCGCGTTTTTAAATCGGAAATAGTAATGATCCTTCCGCAGGTTCACCTACGGAAACCTTGTTACGACTTTTACTTCCTCTAAATGATCAAGTTTTGTTTTCAATCAATCAATTAATTGTGGTTGAAAAATGAAACTGAGAAAATTCCTTCTAATAGTGTTGTTTTTCATTGAATAAATTTTTAATTAACAAAGTATTGTAATGCTTGTCCTTGAATTTCCGGGATCTCCATCTGAATTGGATGTCTTTTGGTGTTGACAGTTTTGCTGGCCATCTTGCCTGTATCTTCAGGTGGAAGCTATTTTTCCAAGCTTTCTTGTTCAAGACCAAAAAATATTAACTTTGACGATGGATATCCATTAAGCAGTGCATGAAGGACTATCCAAGCCCTTTACCACCCCTATGTAAAGCAGACAGGAAAGCTTTGCAAAGTACCTTCTACCTGAAGATGCAGCAGGATGGCCAGTGAAACTGTTATCACCAAAAGACAGCCAATGTAGAAGTAGAACCCAGAAATGCAAAGACAAGCAAATCAGCATCATGGAAACCTTCACATGAAGTAATTGTAATGCATAATTTGTATTACATACTTTAATATGTACTCTTTTTTAAGCATGTAGTGCAGAAATGTATTTTGTAAATTTGTTTTAAGATTCCTGTACGTACATGATATGGATGGTCTGTGGATAATAAAAATAAAATTTAGGCACTCATTCCTTTAATTAGTGTATGTGCAATTTCTTTGTTTCATTCTTTTCTGTTTTTGAGGTAATTTGTGATTTCACCAGATGGTTAAAAAATTTCTCCCCTGAAAGTTCCTTGGTGATGGTGACATTCTGGTCTTGATGTTTACCAGTGGATTTCATTCTGTGATGTTCATTAGGTCACTTTTGTCAAATCTGTGATGTTTACTGGGTGTCAGGTATTCCACCACACAAGTTTAACACCTACTTTCAATTTCATCCAAAGTATCAACTCTTTCCCTTCATTCTGCCTTATAATCTAAAATGCCTTTAAATTTACTTAGAAGCATTATTTTCTTAAATTAATAGACAGTGGCAACAAAGGACCTTTGCTGTTAATGGCACCCTTAAAACATTAAACTAACTTACTTCCTTCTTCCTCACATACCCAGCATTATCCCTTCTATCAAACTCATTGAATATTTAATTTCAGTCAGGACGTCCTGCAATAATTCCCACGTTCTTCAAATTATCCCCGAAAAACTTCACTCCCCTCCCCCTACCATGCTGAAAAATTAGTTTTGATTTCATTCCCATTTGATTTTTTCCCATCGTCATACCATTTCATAAGTTCCTGATATATGCTTATCCACTGGTATTAGCAACTGTTTTAAGTGATGTAACCACACAATTTATTTCAATAAGTCCTACTTTCCTCTCTTAAACGATATTAAGCAAGGCAGATGTTATGATTGATAACTGGTGATTCCTTGTTTACCCTCGCTGTTTTCCCACCTCTTCTCCCTTGGACTCAACCATCACACTCTACTCATATTTTCACATCCCAATCTTCTTCATTCCTTGGTTCATATTTGGTAACCTTTTTGGTATATATAGTATAGCTCCAATGGGTGGGTGAGGGTGGTGGGAGGAGAGACTAAGCAGTGGTTGGAGCTCCTTTAAAAAAAATTATGAAACCATCAATAAGTCTGAAAACATATTTTGAACTTGATTATTAACCCAGGTGATTTTCTATTACATAAACATACTTGATACAGTAAAAAATATGTTCCATCTAATCCTAATCTCACTTTTCTTGAAGAAAATTGATTCAGTAATTTTAATTTAATCTTATAATTTTCACATCCAATTGACAATATAGATGTGAAAATATATCATGAAATCTTTGAAATATGAATGCTTTCAAAAATTCATTTGAACAACATGGATATCAATGCATTTCAAATTCAAATTTCTTACATGCTATTTATGAGTAATGATCTGGAGTTATTCATTTCAGCAAGCCATTCTTAACCATTGTTTATCACAGATATGTTCATTTAAAGGTGTTCTACTCATCAGTTTTAGACAAATGAATAAAATGTTGAAATCAAGTGAGGTAGCAGCAGTTGTTAATCAAATAATTGTCAATAAATAGTCATGAATGAATTGCATATATCTCACTAAAATACCATTTTTATGAAATTAATTTCCTTTTTAATTAAAGCTTAATATCTCTGATATTTCGTAGTGGTTATATGTATTGATTTAAAATAGAATTTTCATTTTTAAACGGGAACCAATCTGCCAAACTTAAACCAGTAAATATTTCCTTAGCCCTTTTGACCAGACATGTATTTTTGCTTAAAACATTCTCAAAGTACTTAAAAAAAACATTAACTTAAGTCATAAATGTTTCCATTGTTTTCCCTTAGGCCTTCCTTTGGATGCTTAGGCTAGAAGAGGAGCTTCCATGGGAATCAAGGTGGATCGGCAAGTTTTCTCACTGAAGGAAATAAGGAAATAAGGAATAAAGGTGTATATTTCCTTGCTGGTGCCATGTTGGACAGTGCCATCGGCATCTAAAGAAGTGAAATTAATTTGGATGTCGGCCTTAAATGAGTCCACATTAACTTTGTGGATAGTGGCCATGAGGGTGTTTCAGTAATATGTTAAGGATATTTGGAATAATGATGCAATTACTAATACACATCTTCAAATGTATTTATGAGTAATAAAGATGAAAGAAACAAATGAATGTCTAATTTTTAAATCTTCCTGTGTGACTTTTGAATTAAAAATTTTGCCTGAATATACTGCTTAAGAATTAAAAAGAGATACAGGAATTCATATAAAAAATAAAGATATTTTTTCTGAGGTTAAAACTTGAGGAAAATGTTGATTTTAATTGTTACCTAAAGTGCAGACAACCATAAAGGATTCTAATAATATGCCAAAAAAATGGCAGCCTGAATATATTTGCATATATGCCATACGTTCGGCAATGCGGACTATTCAATTCGTTACGAATTAAAACAATTATAAGTAGATTGTTTAACTGGAATGGAATGTTGGTAATTGTTGCAATGATCTAATCGAAATATTATCTAATTGATTGTATCAAAGCTAAAAAACCGTGAAAGAGGCATTATTTCAATTATCAACAAGAAATAGTTAATTGGTAGCTTTACCACTTGAAATGTAAGGAGTAATTCGTGATTACAATAATCATATGAGCTACATTTGCTCGCACCGGGTCCAAAATTACGTCATCGAATTGAACATAGTCCAATAGTTAGTCAATTGGTCTATGACGTGCGAAAAAGCATGGTATCAATTGTTTTCCTGGAAAGACGCGGCTCACGCTTCAAAAAAGAGCAGCTCTATCGACGGCCAACCGCTCACGAGCCGTCTCGGAGTACCGTGAAGCCCCGAGCCGAACCGAGAGTTCGAGCTCCCGAGTACACCCAACGAAAATATTCTAAGTCCAGAGCCCCTCACCAGGCGAGAGAGGCGTCGAGGCAGGCAGATACCTCGGATTCGTCAGGGGAGAGCCTTGCCGAGTTCATCGAGTTGATTTTGAGCAAAAATCGGCAAAGTCCGTAGTTTTGCAGGACAAATAAAAGTTCCGAACCACTATTTCCAAGTAACCCGGTAGCCCAGGGGTTAAGAGGAGGATTGTAGAGGCGAGAGAGATAATAGCGTATGTTACTTCGATTCACTTTTGCGGCCGAATTTTTTTTTTTTGCAAAATATTTTCGATTCGCTAATATGCACAAAATTGTCACCAGAGATTTTGACGGTAGGCTCAGGATGCCGCGGGGGATCAGGAAAACGATTAAATATTGAATATTATTGTGAGGAGGGCTGCCATTTTTTTCCGGCGCCCCGCCGCCCGGCTGGAAAAAATGGCAGCCCTCCTCACAATAATATTCAATATTTATTCGTTTTCCTGATCCCCCGCGGCACCCTGAACCTACCGTCAAAATCTCTGGTGACACTTCACTGAAAATTAATGAACAAAAAATTAATTAATGGATTGATTGAGCAGCCTCCCAACAGATGTCGCATGCCTTCACTAGTTGAAACATTCTCAAATACCAGCACATCCTAATACATCCTTTTCCCACTAGAAACACCAACGTGTAATTTCGAAATTCAATTTTTACATGTCCATACAAAATACATTGTGGATAATATATTTGTTCTTGCGGGATTCGTTCGAACTTGGTGCACGGTTAATATAAAATATGACGCACCCTTCCGACTACTTCCAGCACATTCTTATAATGTGCGCTGGAACCTCAATGTATTTAAATATTAGCTAATGCTCAAATTAAAAATCGGGCCAGTAACCCTAATTGGTAGCAATATCTCCTTGTTCATAATCTGAAACTTTCGTAATTCTTTATTTCAATGAAAGCGGCCAGTTGTGATGAATAGAGGAGTTATGTTTGGCCCAAAGCACTTAATTGTTAGTTAATAATAATAGCATTGTCCAAATATTCTTCAAGAACTTGATCTCTTTACTGGTTTAATGATGCTGCGCATCTATGCAATTCTATCCACTGCACAGTTTGTAACTTTCACATGCAATTTATTACTGCAGTCATAGTAGCAAATATTTTAATTATACATTAGAATCATTAATACAAGAATATACTCAAAACCTTTATTAATTTCCAAACTCCAGAATACAAAAGTGTCAACTAAATGTGCCTAATTTCTTCTTAAACAATACAGCTAACAAAACTGCTTCAAACAAAACTCCTTTGGTTTCACAAAACCCATGTCCCTGGTATTCCAGGAATAATATTACCGCATCTCCAATTAAGTTTCTTTGGCTTCCATCCAAATTCAAATTAAGTACATTTACAAATATTCACAGAATATTGGGTCTATACGAAAAGTTGAAGGAATAATTTATTCTCTTACACCATGGCATGGAAAAATTATTGAGTGCGCTTTCGATTGCACCAGAAAGTTAACTTTACAAACTATTATTCATACATCACTTGGAGTATCACATTATCAAATTATTTACATTTACTTATCAATGTAATAATAAAACCAAATAAAAATCATTTGCTTGATTTCAAAGGCGTGAGGAATTTAGATTGTGATGAATTTCCCAACTGCATACTATTAGCCCACTAACTAGCAAGTACCATGGATCATGGGAGAGGAGAGGGGATTGCTGGGAAAAATCGGGCAGGAAAAGTTGATGCAGACGTTTTTGATTAGCAATGGGGTGCTGAAAATTGTGATAGAGGGGAGAATGTGGGGCAAGGAAGGGGTGGTAATAGTTGAGGCATATTAGACAGAATGGAATAAGAAGGTATGCATAAATTGAAGAGTGGTCTGTTGTAGTGTTGGGTTGTTTAGTTAGGTGATGCAAGGAAGTTGTCCCAGTACTGTTTGGTAACTGGTTTTCATCATAACCCAACCTTTCCTGGTAGACTAATATAATAATTAATATTATTAGGCCTATGTTAAAGAAAGGGAATATGTAGCATTGAATTGAAAATAAAATACAAAGGAATGTAAAATAATCTATTAGGTTTAATTTGTATGCATGGAATCTGACATCAAAACAAGGATTATGAATCTGGTGACTGTTGATCAAAACTCTTTATGAACAGTAATTTATTGGACCTAATTTGCTGGTCAATTACAGAACTAGATCATATCTTATACCAATGTGCCAAAACAAAAATTGTGCCAGTAGAAGTCCTCAATTGTAGATTACTCCAAAATTTAATGAATACTCTTCATATTTCATTTTACCTCTCCATTCAGATTCAATTACCCAGTTTGAAGATTGAGAATTTACCATGAGAAACTAAGTGGGGAAAAAAGAGAATAAAAAATCCTTTGGATGGATTGGAGAACATAGCCTAGAAACCTGGCAACCTGGCTGTTAAATGGAAGAAAAATAAAAGATCAAATTAAAGTAAGCAACATGTGAATGATGAACTAAGGCTCTTTCGGTTTCTTTAGTCTTAAAGGACCATTTCCGAAGGCCACTCAATAACAGATTCTTAACTATGGTTACTTAATTGCAATCAACCATTTGTTTGCTGTTTTGCCAGCTTGAATAATTAAACACATTAAATCACACTTCATTTAATCAGCTGAAATTCATATTTTCAATTACAGGCACCTACCTACCTCTCTGTTCCTTTGGTCTATCAGTTGCAGCTGGTTTCTGGCAGTTAAAAAATGAATGGCTGTCTGTTACATATTTTTTTAAAACATTTCATTACTCCACAAATAGAAAAGTCTTTATTTACATCTATCATGTTAAATATTGGATGACATCAAATAGGGCTGAATCTATTAATTATAAAAACAAAAGAATAATGAAGCCATGTCATGAAAAACCACTAAATACATTTAAACTAGGCACCACTACTGTGATATAAACCACAAAAAAATCACAGTAATCAACACCCCTGAGGTGTGTTTGGTTAGAGATGGTAGAGTTCACTTAATACTAAGGCCAATGGGGTGTTAAATTGGCACATGATGGGTAGGGGAGGTGTCAGTGCCTTTCTCTGCGCCAGTTATTCTTTCCCAGGAAGATCTGGTACCCAAAACAAACAGCTTGGTAAGGCTAAGGGTGCCTTAGAGACATGAGTTTGAATTGAAACCGGGCCCTCAGTCAGCAGTCCAGCCCTATTCTTGGACTGCCACGTCTTCCAATGGTATGTTCATTTGATTTCTTCCTTTACCATCATAACAGGGTGAATTTTTGACACATCACAAATGTTAGAAGCAATTAGTTTATAAGCTGACACTAACTCACTTTCTGTAAACAATACCTGTCATGATGATTAAGAAGAAAACTTAGCATAACAAATGTGCATATTTGAAAACATTATTACATTCCAAATTCTTCTTGAGACCATTATGGACCGATTGATTACATGTGCAATTTGTCAGTTGCCCAGATCTCCCGGGGAATCCAGAGCCGACTCAGGGAATGGAATTAGCCTTGTCTTATTATCCTGTTGTGTCAAATTCACACGTGGTACACAATTATTTATTAATTTAAGGAGATATCTCTTTTAAAACCAGCCTTCAAGTAGAATTGCATTGATTTGATTTCAGATCAATGAGGCAGTTTCTAACACAGAAAGTAGAAATTGTAGAGACTGACAGGAAAGAAACATTTTTCAAACCCCTACAGGTCCACCCAACTTCATTTGATTATTACTGTTTATTATCATTTTCAAATATACATTTAAGAATCTCTCCTTGTTCATACTTAGGACCAATTGGGTTGGATATGGTACTAAAGTTAACAGATGAAAATTAGCATTTTCACAGTTACCATATTTGCTTTGCTGGGACATCAAGTAGCAAAACTGTACCATTTCAGTGAAATTTATATCCTTCTGGAGGTATCACATGAGGTAACAATTCAAGTTTCAAATGAAATAAGCAGTGATATCCCTTGGCCAAAGCTCTTGCCACTGAATAATAGGGAGGGAATCATCATATATGACTAAATCTTGGTTAATCTCATCTGTTCTAGTCGCCCCCTGAATCTTTACTCAAAATTTCCACTTTTTACATAAATCTTGTGTAATTAGTGTTTTGCACTTATTAAATCTTTAAGAGTTCACTCCAGTGAAGTAATTTCAATTATAACTAATGAACTTTAACGAAGAGTGTGCTGTCCAAAGGATGAAAATAAATATAAATGAGCACTTTCAACAATGGGCATCAAGTTATAAACAATAATTATGTATTTGGATTTTTTAAATCAATAGTGAGACGCTTCCTTCATAAATTCAACACCATTGCCATTAATAATGCCAACATGTGGCCACTACAATTGCTTGCTTTTACCACTGTTACAAATACTTAATCAGGATTCAGAAGCAGCTGTATGACAAGTCATAACCATGACATCACTATTACGAAGTTAAAACGGCATTGAATTTCAATATTAGATCTTTTGTGGTTTAACTTTGATCGCAAATAGATTTTTTAATTACTACAATTACCCTCTTGCCCATTTAGGTCAAACCTTTTTTTTCACTATAAATTTTATTTAATGGCCTACCTAGTGGAGATTTACAAGTATTCAGGGGAACAAGGTTGTCTATGGACATTATCCTCATGATTCCCAACAAGGATATGTCAACTCTAAAGGCAAAACATTTCTCTGTCAAAGAGTCATTATGACAATATTTCATGATCCTTTCAGTAATGCAATTGATGGGACACCAACAGCACCAATCCATTATCTATCGCCAAAGTTCTCTTGATGAATTGTGGTGGTGAAGGGCTTAGGGAAGACAAGAATGTAATAAAAGGAAGAAATGGAAAGAATGAAGAAAAATGAATGGGGACAGAAGTTGCCCAGCCAACTGCATCCCATTTGATCCATCCAGACTCCCGTGACAAGCCTTCCTCCTTCCCTTCTACCTTCTCCATTCAGCCTTATACCAGAATAACTTGAGTCATGCTCCTCAGTCCCTAAGCTATTCAAATAAAACAACACCTCAGTGCTAAAACATTTAAGAACACTTTTGGAGGATATACCCAATGAGAGGATTGTTGGGAGTAACAAGGAAATCTTTTCCTTCTTAGAAGTGACAGAAAATTTGCAATCATGATTGTCTTCATGGGTTATATCGAATATTTTAAAATACAATATTATTCAAGCCATGATAGTGGTTGAAATCCCAATTGCCTAATAACCATTATCATTTTTAAAGTATTTCAGCTTGCAAACCCGCATCAAACCCTTTGAAGCCCCATTTGGGGTCATAATCCATGGTTTCATGAGAACCTGACTATTAAGGTGTATAGATGTAACTGATTTGTAACTCATTGATCCCTTTAGGTAAGTTTGTAGGTAGTAAAATTGAATAATTCTCTCAACTCAGATAAAGTATAATATAAACTTCATTTCACAGATCCCACTACTCGACTCGCATCCAACGAGTTGAGGGGAAATTAGAGATTGATTTGGAAAAGTTTTCTTTGATTGAGAGATTCATCTGAGAAAGAAAATAGAAAATTCAATCAAAATGAGTAATAAAATGAAATTCTTTCAATTTATTGAAGAACAAATAGTCATATTGACACATGAGACACTTGAGACATGCCACTAACTACATATAATGCTCATTACTACTGGTAGAAGTTCTGTAAAGATCTTGAGGTCAAATATCTCTGAATTTTCACAGAGGGGATAAAATATGTAAAGATTCAAGATAGCTTATGCCACTACTTGCGGTGTGAATCCTGCTCTCTTCCCTGTCCCCTCTTCTGCCTCAGCAGACCATGTGGTCAAGCACACATCCAAGCGTGGCTTCCTTCAGTGGAGAGTACCCAAATGGTGATACCAAAGTTATGCTGATGATGAATTGGAGATGCTGCAGATATCAAAAAACAGTTTCTTGCAAAGTAGAGTTCATTCTAGGGTTGGAGAAAGATTTGAGGTCCATCAATCTTATTTCTAGATAGGAAGTACAAATTAAAAAAGTAAAACAATGGGAAGTGTAGCAGCATGGGAGAGTTTGTGATTTAAAAAAAGCATCATTCAACTAACTCAACACTTTGGGGGGTCAAGGCAACAAAAAAAAATCAACAAGTTACCGAACTAGGAAAATTTTGTGAAAAAATCTCCCTATTTTTTTATCTATGTGGTTGAACTATTTTCCTGTTACATTTTCTGTTCATGGCATCAGAACTGGGTGGCAGATGGTTAATTGAAATTGATTAAGACAAAAATAATACTAAATTAAGTAAGATTTTCGAATGCAGATTGATATGATGTGTATGATTTGCCGGTTTTACATTTTTTTCTCTTAATGTTCAAGACCTATATGAAAGTAATTTACCATTAAAACTTTTTAATTTTAGAAACAACTACGTTGTACTATATGTGGAATTCGGACTTTCTTGTTGTTGAGATGATAAATTCTTGTTGTTGTTGGTTATGAACAAGTTCTCGGAGAGATTTATCATTTTTAACCATCGGCTGTACTTCTTCGGGAATATTGCGATTCAAGTGTATTTTTTAAGAGTACTTCTGGATTCTCTCTTTATGCTTGGCTGGCAGAATAATTCAAGAGATAAACATCTTGGCGCTCAACCGTAAAAATATGAGGTACCGCTCACGTAAATATCATTGCACTCGCTTCGAATGAAGGGTAAAAATATTTTCGTCTGCATGCTAGCCTACAGTTCACCATTGCAGGACTTTTCCTCCAGATAACATTGTTTTCCTCCTCATTGATAACATTGTTTTTTAGTAGCTCTAATTTCAATTACTATGAAATTGCAACATTATGAAAATTCATAAAATTTTGATTTACTCAGTCTATGATTTGTTCATTAAAATTATTTCCACAAATTCTTTCACAAGATGACTACCAAATACTTAAATACAATGAAGTACTGCACTTCTCCCAGTTATATTTTGTGTGTGAATCTATATTTGTATTCCAGTAGTAGTAGGGACATTTGTTCACATGTGCTCACAGGTACCTGAAGAAAGCACAATAATATGAAAATACTCATAGTAATAAGAGGATGGTTGAATGGTACAAACCATGGTGCAAGCTATCACTCGGTACATACATTTGTGCTGACAGAGTTCTGGTGAAAAAGAAGCAGCAAAACTTGCACAGATTGGCATACTGGATGTGCTACATCTCAGACATAATAGAAATATCTGAAATATTTCATTTTAAGCCTCGATCATTTGAAGAAAAGCAAACATAAGGATCGCAGAGTAGATTATTTCCATGACTAATATTGGAGGTCGAAGTTCAGGAATCTTTTCATTCAAGTTTCAATTAATACCCTTGGTTGTCAACCTGGGAATGGGGGTGGGGAGAGGGCTCCATTGTCAGCATTGGTTCACTATATGGGAAATATGGCAAGGGGTCACTCATTTTAATGCTCTGTTTGATGGATGGACTTGTCCATTCTAGCATATGTCACCAAGTAGGTATAAGGATATCCAAAAAAAAGTTAAGCTACCTCTGTGATTCGAACCATGGTCTTCAGCATGGGAAGCCAATACACTTGCTGCTGCACCAACCTGATCACCTTCGTTGAAGTCATGTTATTTGGGTAGTAACCAAGAATGCAAAAGCATTCTAAAAAATTTGATATTATGCGAGGATTATTAAAAGTTACAAATTTTTTACCTGATCATAATTACGTGGCAGCAGTTTTAAATGACATATATAACTCGACTATGAGTAATTATCCACACTTGGAACGAATTTTAACTTAGGTACATTAAAATAGAAAAAAATGAGCAACTTATCTGGCTGGATCTTTCACTGCCAAGTAACTGTTCAAAACATTTTATATACGCATTACATTAATCTTTCAAATAGAATGATGCGATGTGTTAGTCTAGAGCACCGTATTTTACATACTTTTAAGTGGTCCCCGGAATGAACTCCTGGTCGATATATTTGAAGAAATCTGAAATTAAAATAGGAATATTATGTGTTATTCATCAATCGAGGAAAACTATATCATAGGACAGATATATTATTACAATGTCCCCAGTCAATGTATTCTAGAGTCCCACGCTGGGTAAGAGAGATCATGGCGAGCTGTACAATCATCGTCATATTTCAACAGATCCCTTAGGATCGATTACTAAGATATAAATCGACGGCGTGAGTTGGTGAAACTCATTCAAGCCCACCTGGAATACGCGGAGCAGGGTCCAGTAATTCCATTGACCCAGCTGAGTGATGAGAGAATGAGGGAAGATTGAGCGGCTCTCAAAGCGGCCTCACTCTGATATATGCTCCTCGTCCTCCCCCGCAGACACTAACAATACTTCCAGAGAGCTCCACTCGCGTCCCGCTCCAGAAAAGAAATGCTGCCAGGAGCAGAAGAAAACAATTTCGGCAAAAAGGTGAGATGGAGGAGTGCAGGGAATGAAGACCTGGAAAATAAGGGAACGGGGAGTGGCGGAGAGCGAGCAAGTGTAATGGGAGACCATGACGCCCGCCTGGGACAGGGAGGAGGGTTAGGACTTGAGAGGGGGGACAAGAATAAAGGCGGAAAACTCGTCCACCGTAGATGACCTGGCGGATGACTGTGTTGGGATGGTGAAATGAGTGAAGGAGGAGGGGGGGATAAGTTTTTTGGGGTGGAGGTTCTTTCACGCTGACCTATCCGATAGCTTCGCACATGGGAGAGGGAATAAGCGAAGGGGTGGGAGTGATTTCAATGAGCGCGGCAGCATTCGACCATGGCAAACGCAGCGACTGTGTATGGTTCAAGCCGAGTCCCAAGTTAGTAGGCTGCCCTTCAAAGCGGAGTGAGTAGGGGCTGCTGTACTTAAATTTGACACAAGGCTTTAGGGGGACGGCGGTGTGAGGCATTTCACTAACTCTCTTTATTTTGGACAAGGGTGGGGTGGCCAGTGCCGAGAGTATTTCCTACGAAGCAAGCCTTCACAGACACAGGTGAGAATGTAGGAAGGATTTCTATCTCCTTTTCGAAGATAGTCCACACGAAGAAAGCAAAGGTTCACTTTGTTTTGGTCGCTCAAACGAAGGAAGTTAAGAATTCGAAATAGACTTTTTCCACTCTCAGTAGGAAGTACAAGCAAATGAGTCCGAAGACTTAAGGCGACGCTCGGTGTGCGCCTAAAATCTTCCAAATTGATTTATTACTCAATTGATTTAATAATTTCAATGAATAAAATCTTTATGAGCTTTTATCACCAAAGAACGACGCTGGCCAAATGTTCACGTATTAAAATTTCACTTAGAGTTGTCCAAGAACTTATAAAATTTTCGAAAGAGTTTAGAAACCTTTGTTTCATTTCATTTTTTAAAAATAGCATTCTAGGTGGGGTACTTGTGTTATTAGCGGCACCGTTTCACGGTAGAAGAGATTATGTCAATTCAATTCGAGAGATTAAATGCAGAGGAAATAGATGTGAGATGTAATTTTTCCCACCATCTATAAGGGATCAGAGTAAAATCTTTTCCGGACCGCTGTAGGTGGGAAAGGTTTTTTGGGTCAAGGGTAGTCTGGTGTGTAAGCATCCACCGCCACGCACCCTAGTGATGGCTCGCAGAGTACTAAATAAAACTAAAAGTAAGTAACTAAGGAGCTTGAATATTCTAATGATGATCGTTCTTCGTATTTCGCCAACAAATGAATCCCTTCGGTCGATGCACTTTTCATTCCATGCTTATTTTTTTGAAGCTGTGCTGTCAACGAAGTGACGCGAATATTTCAATGCAGCAGCATACATTCTTCTTGAGTTACCAGCTTTGCCTCTATTCCTTCTGCAAATGTAATCATTTCTGCACAAACCTGTCGTGAAATCACATTATACTGACGCAAATGGCTGCCTTAAATCGATCGCCAATCGGTCGTAAATAATGCTCCCATTCGCCCAGTCGTTAGTCTGGTATGCGTTACAGCTGGAGTTTTTTTATCGGCGTTTGTCTATCCGGGCATCGATATATTTCTTGCATATTTTTACGGGGTAACTACATAGGCTCTTCAGGTTAATGAATACCTAACCCGCTTCACCAGTTATTGTCTTATCGTAGATTTGTCGAAGATATTTTCCTCCAGTGAAATCTCGTTATTTTTACCTACGCAGCACCTTGACAATACGTCACATTTATGCACAATTTCGCCGGCTTACAAACTTCATTTATTTTCATTTTTTTCCGTCGTCACTTATAATATATCGGTTGTTCAGTTTTCCCTGATTTTTCTTTCCGTAACTTTCAATAAAATAATTCATTAAAAGGATAAATTACCCAGGATATTCGCAATTAAATTTCATTTTTGGAGATATAATCTAGAGTACTCTGAAAGACAATTCATTCTCTGCTTACTTCTGGGAGCCCTATCGTGGAGGAACCCCGTAAACGTCTCCTCTTCACACACTCCAACGCCTGTGGCCGTTTGCCATCACATCGCTTCATTGAGAAGTGTGGTAAGTTTGCATTTGGTCCTTTTTCGGCTTGAAACTTTTCACTTGTGATTAGTTTGCTGTCTTTTTGTCATTTTACGATGGGCATCTCTCCCTCGTCATGATTCCCTCTCCTCCACTCCTTCACCTGCAATGCTTATTTTTCATAATGGAGTGAGAAATATACGGAGCTAGGGGGTGGCTGTTATTTCTACACAACTATTTAGAGATTTTAATTGAATCGTTGTCGTCATCTAGCAAAATTTGATTCTTCCCGTACGCATGCCCTTCTCTGTTGTATGTGTTGTACTCAAAGGCCTCCACAAATGGTGGCCGAGCCGCGCACCGTCCGCTACACTGATTGCTGCAACAGCATGCAAAGGCGGCCAGAATCTGATGCTCGGGAAATACAGGTATACCCTGCAAGTCACCGCTAGGCTGTGTGACAGGGGGTGAATACGAGACGAAAAGCATGGAAGGAGTTTCACCATGAGTTGAGGAGATGAAGGAAGTTTTGAACACTGATGCCATGCCAATAACTTGCTATGATCTATTGAGACGACCATAGACGAAAAAATCCTACTTAATTACCAAGGAGACAATTTGTTTGCTGTAATCTGGAAGGGTAATGATTTCTCGAAGGAAATCAAAAGCTTCAATATTCGCCAACATACAGTTTATCAAGTCAATTGTATTTGTGAATTGTATTTCCGAAATGCGCAATAATACGTAATATGTTTAGGCTTTTTGCCTGATTGGTGTTCGGGCGCCACTTTCTCCAAGTCGTTTTTGGTGGATCGCGTGGTGCTAGGTGCATGAGGAAATAGTTTTGATATGAAGATAGGATGGTGATCTAACACCCCCTGCCACACGTTCTTGCGACGGATTGCGGGGTACTTTGTAGATGTG
This sequence comes from Hetaerina titia, assembly GCA_037158775.1. Classification (NCBI taxonomy): domain Eukaryota; kingdom Metazoa; phylum Arthropoda; class Insecta; order Odonata; family Calopterygidae; genus Hetaerina; species Hetaerina titia. The sequence continues at coordinate 21,386,959 of CM073768.1, forward strand.
GATGCACAAATCCCATTTATAATCCTTTCTATTAATGACGTCATTTCACACGCTGTGTTTTTATATGTAACTTTTTAGGCCCTTCTGTCAAAAATCGACGTGCATGGTAATGCTCTCCGCTGCAATTATCCTTTGCAGCGGAGCAGCTTTGAATGCAGTAATTTATTGAGGCATTCGGAGTCATGAAAGCAGAGTTGTGTTAGCCAACGACCTAGTTGCAATTTAGAACTGGTGCGACACATAGCAATTGGAATTATACTTTAAAAAATGCGTAGTAATACATTTTTGGGAAAAGAGTAATTCCCTCCCTTATAGTTACAAAGTGAAACAAACCAAAATCGCAAGGTTAGATTCCTTTAAATACTTGGGTGTAACAATTACTCACAATCTGTCCTGGGGAAAGAACATACGAGAAATATGCGGTCGTGCTAATAAAAAATTGGGATTTGTGAAAAGAGTGCTAGGTAAATGCGATGAAAAAGTCAAGGAACGATGTTTCCTTGCCTTGGTCGGGCCCCACCTAGAGTATACTGCCAGTACATGGGGATCCTCAAAATATAAATTTGATTTCGGAATTAGATCGAGTTCAGCGGAGGGGGGCTGGATTTGTCAAACATTGTTATGGCCTACGCAGCAGCGTAACTACTTGGCTAGAAAATTTAGATAGGGATTCTCTTACACAGCAGCGCTTACAATATAGATTTACCTTATTAAAATAACTTAAAGATGGGCCCTTTTCCGATGACTTCAAGAATATAATACCAACCCCAACGTATTACGGTCGGAGGGATCACGAATATAAGATTGGAGAGATAGACTGCAGGACTGACAGTTAAAAAGGGTCAATTTTTCCAAGAACGATAAGACTTCAGAATACTCGTAGTCAAAACGCCCCAGGAGTTAGTTCGACACAATAAGTATTGACGTACAGTTTAGGGACTGCCCGAGAATATATATAATATTGATATATATTAAATTGTTTCCCCTCACTTTCCCCCACCCATTTGAAAAAAACCCGACCCCCCATCCCTTACCCTTTCCTCCTGGTGCTGCACCACCTACCACACACCTTTTTTGGTGGCTCGCTGGGTATTTACGTAGATGTATCCTTTCTTCAATTCCGCTTCATTTTTACCTCCCTCCATTGCGTTTAGCATTCCGAATCATTACCTCTCGCTCTCTCTCGTGCATAACATTCCCTTCTCTCTATTATTGTATATAGCATCCTAAGGTGTTCAACTCAATATGCCCATCATTCAGCCTTCTTCGAATTTCTACTTATATTATTCTCTCCTTCCCTGCCATGCTTAGGAATTTCCTCTCCGTCCGACATGTTTCCATCTCAGTTGATCTCAAAATTGACATATCTCCACTTACAAAATAATTTCCTCAGCAAAAGAGGAGACATAAGAAATCTAATCCTCATATTCAAGTTTTCTCAGTTCATTCTTTTACATCGTCAACTTAGGTCCACGTCCTCACACTCATCCAACCTTGTATAGGCTTCTCTTTCAGGTGCAGTTATTGCTGCGACTTCAGTAGCAATTTTCCCAGCTTGGTCTTACAAATTTTGAATTAATCCACATTCTCGATTCCCTCCAAAATTTATTCTTGTTTATGTTAGCCATCGTATTAGATGATAAATAAATGATATTTTTTATTCTTATGATAATTTCGCATCCATTCGTCCGCGCTAGTAGACCTGCAAAGCGCCGAGCTATTATTGCAATCTCTTCGCAGACTGGTTGACCTTCCTTTCCTATCGCCACAAATAATAATAAGTGGAGATAATCTTCAACGCACGGTTAGTTGATGATTGCCTTTGGTGGATTTCACTGGAGGGCGTTGACTCCTGAAGGATATTAACTGCACGATCGACGTCAGTGCAGATGGATACAAATACTCTCTCCCCGGACACTCAGGAATCAGAATAGTACGAAACCGAAGTCACTTTAGAAATATCAGAAACATTTAATTTACAAGTCGGAACAAAGTTAAACATTGCAAATATATCAGGTATACTTGTAGGTGTATGTTAGTTGGTAGTTTGTGTGTTTGCATGTGTGTGGGTTGTGAAGTTTTTTGCATGAGTGCATACGATGTTTTGTTTGTGGACTGTATCAATCTGTAGCTTCTTCGTGCGGTTTTTTTCCTAATTACGGGTGGTGCCCTAACACCCCCCGCCACACGCCCTTGCGGCGGCTTGCGGTGTATTAAGTACATGTAGACTCCACAAAGAGGACGGCGTCTTCCCTCGCCAGGGAGAGGAGGACTTCCGCCCTTGGCACCGCCATTTTTCCGAGTTCCTTTGGTCAGGAACCCACAGAGGCGCATTTATTTATTCATGCGAAAATCATTCTATCTTACACGCATGGAAATACACATACTACCAATTGGAGTGCACATGCACCTACGAATATACCTCATATCTACGCAGGGTTTAATATTTTCCTCGCTTGCAATTCGAATGCATTTCATATTTCTAAAGTGACTTTGATTTCTAAATATTGTGATCCGGATTTTTCGGGGAAAGAACGAGTTTTGTGAAGAGAGAGAGAGAGCGAATATTTGTATCCATCTGTGTTGGAATCAATCTCCCTTATCTTATCTTTGTGGTCTGATTAACGGAAATAAAGTGGGGCTGCTAAAGATAAAAAAACATCTCAGAGTAAAATAGATAAAATTTCAAATATAAGTCTATTTCCGCTCGTGATTGCAGAATTATCGGTATGTTTTCCCGTCAGTGGAGAAACGTAAGGAATTAAATGTGGAGTAAGAGCGCACTCATTCAAAATAGTATTCATTCATTGATAGGTCTACTGTAAATATGTGGGTAGTCAAATTTCAAATTAGACCCCTCAAAAGTATCGCCACCAAAAATGACGATGAATCTCAGTAGAAGTCACTTTTTCAACAATTGAAATTCGACAACAACACGTTGTTTGTCTCGCATTCACATAGCACTAGAACGCGTCTCCATACTTCCAGGGTATTTTGAGAAGTGTTTTAGTACTGACAATGAGGGGAAGGCAGCTGTCAAGTCCTGGATTCGAGAAAAGTCGCTTTGACATAGCAATAGAACACGTCTCCGTACTTCCGCTTCTCAAAATACATTTGATGAACGTAAATACCTTAAACCTGGGCATGCGTGTTGAGGGGGAATGTCACTTCCACAAGCCACCAGAAGTGCTCCTGGAGGTAATTTTGATTGTGGTCTACAAGCATGTGTGCATTAGTATAAACCCATAAAATATTAACCTAATCTCTGAGTTACACCGCGATCTCGTGGTTTGTTTTCCAGAGGCTACTGTGTCCGTGGTGGTGGACGGCTGCCTCACATCTTCCTGCCTGCGAGACTTTCTCTCTCCGACTTTATCTCATGAGCATTCGTTGCTTCGGTCAGGGAGGACAAAACTACGACCCCGAGGTTACATGGCACCATTTAACCAACTAAAAACGACTTTCTCAAATAGAATTAGCCGCCAGAGCTGACCATTTCTATAACGCTCCCGATTCCCATCCCCCTGCCCCCTGGGTGTTAGGGCACCACCTTTAATTAAGATAGAAACGCATTGCAAAAGCCACAAATGTATACAATCCAGAAACAAAACATGGTATACATTCAAATAAAAACCCTTTCAACCCACACACATGCAAACACACATACTACCAACAAACATACACACGCCCTCCTTTTTTGTGGGTGTTTTCTTGCGAGATTTTTTCCGTGGTTCTTCATGTCTGGACTCCCTATTATTATTCTGATGTGTTTAATGAAGGTTTGCATGGAATAAGTGACCTTATGGTCTCAAATTCGCCAGAATAAAGACCTTCATCTACCTACGAAGGAAGAGAACTTAATTACTTTCTCCAGATAAGGATACTTTCGACGAGGTTACGAAACGAAGATGGAATATTCTGGCCACTTTTTTGGATTGAATCCTTTAAGTCCACCTGCGGTTTAAGACTATTGGCAAAAACTTATCATTTGGCTTAGTCATTAAGAGGCGCTCTAGTTCAAACACTATACTGCAGAGTCGTAAGTTTCGAATTTCGTAACGTAAAATTCAAAATTCTGAATTTGTTATGAATTTATTGCCGACAAGGGTTATATATTTGCAGCCTCGTTTCTTTTAGAGAGAAATATAGTTTACCTTGATAAAACGTTGTATATTTTAAGTTTTAATAGTGACACTCTTCTCATGTAAATAAATCCACCACAGTTATTTTTTTAATCTCTAGAAAATAAATTGGTGGCATGTAATACAACAGGATGCCCTTTCGCCCGGCGACTGAAGAAAGAACCGCGGAGGAATAAAAAGGTAAGTGTGCGGGGTATAATAACCATTCTGAATTGGCAGGAGTAATTAACAAAGGTTTGAGATTATCCTTTTTAATACCTTTGAGCAACTCGTAGTGTCTTACAGGTAATAATAACTGGATTAAATCGATAAAATTCTTGTTAAAGTGGTCTTCGTTTGGATCCATTCGGCTTTAATGTATATTCTCATTCGTTATGTTGTTGATTATTTTCACAAAGTTCCACATAAATTAATACAGGCCCACAAGTTTAAGTTAATGGCGCTATGGTCAATTTTAATTGCGTTAATCGGGATAATTCTACTTACTTGTCTAATGACTAGTAAATTATCAAGGATTATTAGTTAAAGACTAGTGAATTATCTAAGATTAAGAGGAGTTGGTGGTGCATTGAAATATTGAATAATCTAAATCCCCTCCCCTCCTTTGAGACCGCTTCCTATCTCCCTTCTGTCACGACATTCGACATCCCACCTTGCACCCTCCTTCCTTCGTCCAACTATGAAATAATTATTGTAGCTTGCCTGCATCTCTGTCCAGCTTATTTCTTCCGATCACCGGGAAAACGACATCCTTACATAGCTCTAGTATACGTTAATCATCATGATTATCAGACTAGATTCCCCATCCGTAAATCTTTGTCGTTTATAACTGGTTTCACATCTCTCGATTTATTCTTCACTTCGCCAACGTGATTCATCTCATTTATCAATTTCTGTATCCATTTATCCATTAAATACAGCCAAAATATTGAAATGTTCGCTTTATTAACATAATTACCTTCTACATTAATATTTAAATTAACTTTCCTTCCTATAGAAAATCAATTGTCTCGTCCTTAACTTCAGATTTATACTTTAAGCATCGATCCCTCAATCTTGAACGCCAAGGATAATCGTTGCCATAATGAATAATCTTAGCGTTCAACTACTTTTAGACCACAAGCAAACTTAACTGACGTATACTGGCAGTCAAATAATAAAAGAAAAGAAGGAAAATTTTTCCGGTAATTTTAATTTCAATATATAGGAATATTAAGACAGTGTTTGACTAGAGCAGTTTATTAATGTGTATGTTAAAAATACTGCCTTTCCGAGCTAAAAAAATTATTACTCTGTTATTATTGTTTTAAAGATGATAAATCAACATGGGGAAAAATAATAATAAGCATTTGTTTCACTTAATTCTGATAACATATTTTCCCTGTCTACTGGTTAAGTGATTTCCAACATTAAAAAGATGATTCTTATCCAGGTATTTTAATATGGAGTTGGTAGAAACAGGAAATCAAAAAATGTCTTGTATTTGAAAGTGGTGCCCTGACTAGAATAATCAGATTCGTTGTATAAACGGATGAGATAAGTCCTCGCCTCGAAAATTCAAGTACAAGCAGAGCACTTAGAGTTATTACCCCAGTAGTGGAAGGAACAGTCCGCTTACCCTGAATTGCATCCGATAATGCTAGGTTCAGAGTATGTCGAGCCTATTGCTCAAATATTGACTGAGAGCCATCACAATACCCTGCACGCCACCGCCAGGGTGTGTTTCAGGGGGTGAATACACATCAGACGAATTTTGACCCGAATATTTTTACCCCTACCGCGGTCGGCCAATGTTATTCTGATCCCTTATCGTTCGTGGAAAAAATTACCATTTTATTGACTAAATTAACTTCATTTACATAATCTCTTAAACCGCAGTACGATGGAAGAAATAATACATTTTCAACATTGCAATAAATGGTAAAGTATTCTAAACATTTTCATTACTATTAATATTCATTTTTCCGGTTGAAAAAAAATGAAAGTATTCTATAATGTATAAAATGGTGTTGCAACATTGATTTAAAATTACACCACAATTATGTAGTTTTTACGCACATTTTAATTTAAATTCAATTATAAATAAATGAACGATGTTAGATGGAAATCAAATATAGCATGAACGATAATATCAACGTTAGTTGATGTATTTCGCGGAAGCATATTAAGGAAAGACGAAAGGGGGGGGGAGAGATCAATTCTGTAAAAATCATTGAATTAAACAGCATGTTGTAAATATATACATTTAACTAATATTTCAAATAAAATCCATTAATTCAAATACAACAACTTAAATAATTCATATAAAAGTAGTAAAATTTCCATATGAATCAATAACAGGGCCAAAAGATGTCTTGAAGTCGGCTGCTTCTTTGCTTTAATCAGCCTCATTTAAGATACTTTCCAGACAGATAATAACTGTCCTCTTTTAGAATTGGTTTATGCATTGGTCCATTTTAGCAAACGTTTCCTCCGTCACCCAAGGGGCCAACGCGTCGTTTCTTGTATAACGTGGCGTTCCTCCGAAGTCCCCTCGCGAGCCCATAGGACCGTGAGGATTCCTTGAGGCCTATACCACCCAGGACCTCCGTCGTACAAAATATTCAATTTTGAACCGTGACCAATTCTGTAATTTGCACTGGTTAAATTTCTAGATAATTTAAAACGATTTAAACAGGTCGATGATTCATGGGTGATTCATCCACTTACAAAACTTTTTATGTTGATTTCCTTAAAACAAAATAGGAAAACAAGTAATCCATAAGAACTGACTTACAAGATGTTTCAACCATCACTTTTAGGAATTTATCGAAAACGAATTTGTTGAACAACGGGACAAAGTTGAAAAAGTTCATTAAAAAATAAAAAAGAGTTGAAAATGATTAAATCCCTCGTCCGGACATACAAATAGCGAGATGACCAGCATTTAAATAATAATTTCAATAAATTATTTGTATGCTCACCCCCCCCGTAATCAGGCCTGTCTTCTCCAAGCGCATGACCACCTCCTACTGTCATACTGTTCGCCGGAAAAGCGTTATTAATTGTTATTCTGTCTCTATAATCGTTCAATCATTTTGGTCCAAGACCATTTCAAGATAGCTGAACTGATCCACCCACTCGATTTTTGCCCTCCACTTCAGAATACTTGGATTTAACATAGCCTTCCTCTTTCTCGAAAATAACATCGTTTCTTAATTTTGTGTGCACTCATTTAATGCCATACCTATCACACTGATTATCAGTGCGTTCAGCAATTCTTGGAATTTCTTGGATTACTGGCTAACAAAAGCTTGATCATTCGTCAACGTACGTAGTTCATTTTATGAATTACACACAGAATTTCCATTTTTCCCATAAATTTTTTATCATTTCCACCCTGCTGATATACAGCTGATAGTGGTGACCACAATCACCAGTACTTTTCAACGAGGCCCTGGCCTACCCTTTTAATAAATCTGTTGAGCCCGTCTTTCCGTTCATTTCACGCACTTGAGCAGTGTAGGACATGTACAGGTTGCTAATTTACCCCAAAAATATTTACCTATAGATTAGGGAACCTTGGAGACCAATTGGAAGCTCATCCCGTTGGACTTTGGGATATCCGTATCGTTTCTCTCCACCCTATCGCTCCACCCGAAGATTATCTTCCAGTTGGCAGTTGGGGCATACCTTTTATTTGATTTCATCATCGTCTAATATTGTTTGCAATACGCTCATCAGTTCAATAGCCTTCCAATTGGTGGGAGGAAAGTGTATTTTATGAATAAAGTCGAAGATTTTATGAATAAAATCTTCGACTTTATTCATAAAATACACTTCAGCTACCTCACCACACTACCTCAGCTACAACCCAATCGTATTTCCACAACCCCGAATCTTCCCCTGCATTCTCGTATCGCTCGTCCCTCTCCATCCTATTCTCCCCTTCCGACTTCGTCCCTTTCCCAGCTAATGACTTCCCTTACTCGCTTTTCCAACTCCTGAGCTACCTGGGGGGAATCAAGTGAATTTGGTATTCGTCGGACTTGGCTTGTTGGCGGACAGAATTAGTTTATCGGAGGATCGGTTTTCCAGCAATGATGCGTACGGAGTATTTCTCAAGAGCTTGAAATTCCTCATCTTTTATTCAAAATCCACTCGTACGTATGCGTCACGAGGAACTTAATCTTAAATTAATCAAGATTTTTGGAAATATTGGCCGCCTCGAAATTTGATCTGGTGGGGGAGACTCCAACGCGCGGCGAGATTGAGTGAGACAAAGCCGTAGCCTAATGGAGCGATGGGGTGGGGGCGTGCCCTGGCTTGAGGCATAGGCCCGATGGAGGGTGCCAAACGTCGTTCTCACTTTTCACGGTGTCGATTCGATCATCTACAACGGCATTTCGACGTGATTCTTCTTCAACGGAACCCGCCATCCCCAGCCTTACAAAACACTTCTTCCTTTCCAATCCACTAGAACCCCGGCCGGCCGACGCTACCTTCCTTACTTATTCCAGTTGTCTGTCCCCTTCCCATACCCTCGTCCACAGTCACCTCTCCCTCCAACCAAACCCCATCCTGGATATACTTTCTTCTCCCCTCTCCTCACCAAACTTCCCTCTTTTCATTTTCTCGCCAACCTTTCTCATCCACTCCCTCCCGCCCACCCTTTTCCACTAGCTGTTAACTATTGAAAGACGAGCTTCTTCCAATTTGGTGTGTAGTAGGTCGCAATCACTTTTTCGGATTTCCAATAATTATGTGTATTTCTTTAAGATTCTTAGAGTCATATATTATGCAAATTCCATATTAAGGCCTTACAAGGATTAATCTGAAACTAATGAACGTTATTAGGAATATTGGCCGCGTCGAAAATGGAACGGGCCGAGGGTATTCGAACTGGCGGCGAGTTCGGAGTCACCGCAAGCCGTGCCCTCGTGGAGTGGCTGGGAGACCGTGATCTGTTCTGTTGGATGGGCCAAAGGGAGTGCGCGAGGGGTCGTTCTCTGCTCCCGCGGCGCCCATTCGACCCCCGTGACGGCCATTTCGGAGCAATCATCAGTCATCGCCTTCACCTCACTCCCTTCCCTCCCTCTTGGTCACCTCCTCCTCCCCATGACTGGTCGTTCTGCCACCTATTTCGCTGCATCCGGCTGACCCTCCTTCCTCCTCATGAGTGTCTCCCTCCTTCTCCCTCATCCTTACTTCACCCCCTGCCCTCTTTGCATTCGGTTGCCCACCGTCCTCCTCCTCCTCCCATGTGTGGCCATCCTTTCTATCCTGGTTGGCCTCCTCCTCCCCCAAATTTTCTCCCCCCCCTAATCCACCCACCCCTTTAGTTTTTCACTCGCCTTCCCTTCTCCTTCATCCCCTCCCGCCCACCCTCTTCTAGCTCTTCCCTATTTAAAGCCGAGCGGGACACCATATCGGTCTTTCGCCCCTCAGTTTTGGTCGGCGCAGGAAGTCGTCCATGTCAGTTCGCAAGGTTTGGAGTCCAGGGTCGTCGTGTGCGTCGCACGAGGAGGAGCCTTCATCCTTCGAGGAAGATGTGAGTTGCCTGTATTTTGTTCCCGAATTTTGATTTCACTAGTGTGGTGTTCGTACAGCCACATTTTCATGATAAACAGCGCTTCACGGCGGTAGATATATTTTTAGTCACTAAAGGAAACGAACAATTTCTCTATTCCATCCCTCCTTGCTCTAATGGAATGCATTTTTCGAACCAACTTTATGTAATTCATGCTACATTTAACGTCGGTCATCCTAAGAACTCGTTGGACAGTTTCGTTGTCAGTTTGAACTAACGTTATAAATTAAGTCAATTGTAATTTGTGCGATATTTCAAAGTTGTGTATTTTTCGATATTTAAAATGGGATTTGTTCTCTTTCAGGAGTGAGAAAAATACTAGAACACTACTACCCTATTTTACACTCCTCACAGCCTAGGGTTTTTCTTTCGGAAGTGTGAAACTCATTCTTGTCTCTCACGATGTCTAGTACTCGTATGAATTGTTTCTTTCCATACAATCGGTGGATTTGTCTTCTTTTTTCAATTACAAATTGCCAGTTTAAATTTTACGTAACTCCTGTCGATTATGCCAGAAATGGCGTCTCTAACATAACATCATGTGCGCTTACTGAATTGCATTCTTTGTTCAGAATAACCACATTTCCATTTATCAATTCTGCGCCAGTTTTCGTTGCTGGTCGTTGGTTAAAGGATTCTTAAGTTGATGTGCCTCTTTGTCTCCGCACGTTTCCTGCGTATACCGAATTCCATCACCATTTGACCCACTCGCAAGGTCTGCTACACCCTCTGCCATTCGTCACAAGTCTAATCCGGCTGTGTTGGGCTGGGCGTAGTGTTGTCCCAAAATGTATTCTTTCCATCGCGGATGAAGCAGTTTGTGGCTTATAAATATCTAAAGGCACACCTTTCTTGAAAGGCTATTTATCATCCGAACAACCACCCCATTTGCCTCCAAATCAGTGTGAAGTAGTGCATTGTTTTATTATTTATTCATTTGAAGACTCGCTTAAAGGGGCAGTGTTGCATTTTATTCCAAATTATTTTCGTCGTAATTCTCTCACATGATCATCCTATACTGCCACTCTTCTTTCGCTCATTTATTTCCTCAAATTCCTAATTCATTCCTTCGTTTCGGAATAGCATTATGATGGGACTGGACTTACAGTATTCTAAATGCAACATTTCGTCCGGATAATCTCCCTTTTCAATAACTCCCAACGGTTCTCTATGGTTGTCGTATTGAGAATTGAGGCCTCCCTCTCCCCCTTCCTGCAATCTTTTTCTCTCTCCCCCCAAAAGGTCATCTCATTCCCCCCGGTCGTTCTTCCCCCACCCACGAGTCTTCCCTCGCGCTCTCGTATCGCCCGTCCCTTCCCAGCTGATATCCGCCTCGCTCACTCTTTCCGAGGTGCAACGCTTGAAGACCAACTTGGCTCTGTTTGATTTGACTGAATATGCTCGGAGGATTTCTAAGAGGATTTTCTTCTAACATAAAGCCGTGAAGTGCATTCAATGTCACTTAATCGTATGTGTATTTTTATACGGCTTCGAGAAAGAACAAACGATAGTTAATTCCTGACAATCACTAGACTTCAAAAAAAATATCCTTTCATGATATATCTTCAATTTTTTCTCCGTTGAAATTTCCCTATCGGAACATCTTTATTGCTATATCCGGAAATGTCGTTGCCTGAACTTCCGAGAAAACAATGTGTTCCGAAATAGTTGTCACAACAGTTTGTATGTGAATAGCTGTCTTCACTGATCTCTTTCGCAAAGCTGTCCATAATTTTGTCACCCCCATGACGTTAAGTGTTCTTGTTTTTGGTATTAAATTTCACTCGTGCCTGAAGTCTTCAATTGCGGCCTTCGCAAAGCCGTGTGCTCGTCAAGTTTTACCCATTCACTACTTACACCATTAAGTTATTGAAGTTGAGATTTTCGGTATGTCTATTCGTCGATTACAGTTCCTATAAGCATTGCTATTGGAGATTGTATGCTCAATCTCGTGGACCCAGTATCGTGTCTGACGGAGCAATTTTACTTCTGGACATCACTATTTCTATTTCTTTTTTTCCTTTTACATGTTAATTGGAAGTTTTCACAATTATATTAACTTTGTATGGGCAAGACTCATGCAGGTATAAAATTTTTTCGGACGCCTAGTTTTTTTGTTAACCGGGGGAACTACAGAAAGCCGAATGCTAGGCTTTCTTTGGTGTCATTCATACCATCTCGTACATTCCAGGTGTGCTTGTTATCAGACAGTTAAGATGCAACCGTATTGATTCCACCATCAATTTCTCCTATCTTCTCCTGTTACTCGATTCCTTGTTCCTGCTGCCAAGTTTTTTTCAAAACAATCTTTTCTGCTGCTGCGGCTACCTCTCCCCAAGTGTTTAGTAACTCTATCAATCTAATTTCCCCTCGGTCGAGGATTATCTTTCTCTCTGGTTTCCCTAGACTCAGTCCCAACCCATCTTTTGGCAGTTTGACATGGTATGGAGGCTCTTTGGGCGCTTGAATATTGATGATCGTTCTTCGTATTTCGCCAACAAATGAATCCCTTCGGTCGATGCACTTTTCATTCCATGCTTATTTTTTTGAAGCTGTGCTGTCAACGAAGTGACGCGAATATTTCAATGCAGCAGCATACATTCTTCTTGAGTTACCAGCTTTGCCTCTATTCCTTCTGCAAATGTAATCATTTCTGCACAAACCTGTCGTGAAATCACATTATACTGACGCAAATGGCTGCCTTAAATCGATCGCCAATCGGTCGTAAATAATGCTCCCATTCGCCCAGTCGTTAGTCTGGTATGCGTTACAGCTGGAGTTTTTTTTATCGGCGTTTGTCTATCCGGGCATCGATATATTTCTTGCATATTTTTACGGGGTAACTACATAGGCTCTTCAGGTTAATGAATACCTAACCCGCTTCACCAGTTATTGTCTTATCGTAGATTTGTCGAAGATATTTTCCTCCAGTGAAATCTCGTTATTTTTACCTACGCAGCACCTTGACAATACGTCACATTTATGCACAATTTCGCCGGCTTACAATCTTCATTTATTTTCATTTTTTTCCGTCGTCACTTATAATATATCGGTTGTTCAGTTTTCCCTGATTTTTATTTCCGTAACTTTCAATAAAATAATTCATTAAAAGGATAAATTACCCAGGATATTCGCAATTAAATTTCATTTTTGGAGATATAATCTAGAGTACTCTGAAAGACAATTCATTCTCTGCTTACTTCTGGGAGCCCTATCGTGGAGGAACCTCCTAAACGTCTCCTCTTCACACACTCCAACGCCTGTGGCCGTTTGCCATCACATCGCTTCATTGAGAAGTGTGGTAAGTTTGCATTTGGTCCTTTTTCGGCTTGAAACTTTTCACTTGTGATTAGTTTGCTGTCTTTTCGTCATTTTGCGATGGGCATCTCTCCCTCGTCATGATTCCCTCTCCTCCACTCCTTCACCTGCAATGCTTATTTTTCATAATGGAGTGAGAAATATACGGAGCTAGGGAGTGGCTCTTATTTCTACAAAACTATTTGGAGATTTTAATTGAATCGTTGTCGTCAACTAGCAAATTTTGATTCTCTGCCGACCCGTACGCATGCCTCGCTCTGTTCATACTCGTCACAAATCTCCCGAGCCTCTTGCTACTCAAAGGCATCCACAAATAGTGACAGAGCCACGCACCGTCCCCTGCTCTGATTGCTGCAACAGCACGCAAAGGCGGCCAGAATCAGATGCCCGGGAAAAAAGTTCCCGAATATTGAAGCATATGATTTCCATCGAGAAATCATTACCGTTACAGATCGCAGCAAACAAGTTGTCTGCTTGGCAATTAAGTAGAATTTCGTACTCATTCATCGTCTCAAAATATCAAGTAATTGGCATGGAATCAGTGTTCAAAACTTCCTTCACCTCAAATCATGGTGAAATTCCTTCCATGCTTGTCGTATCTCTCCAGTCATGCAAATTCTTTTCGTTGTTGTATTTTCTCAATTTTTTTCGAACATTGCACAGACTTTCAATGACGTAGCTGCACCATGACACTTTTCTTCAATTTTAGAGATAATAATGGCAGCTGTAAAATTTCAAGTTTACCACACGGCTGCTTGGTATTAAACTGACTTCTTTCATTTCTTCACCACCACAATTAGACTGCGGCATTGTTGGCTGCCATTTCTCTTCAAAATACAAAATTTTACAAACTGCCCTAATGAGGCGTAGCGAACATGGTTTCTGCCTAAATACAGTGCCTCTCTTACCACATGTCGGTTAGTGTTGACGTATTCAATTCTCCTCGCTTCGCGGGCGTGTCTTTCAGTTGCCAATCACCACCAATTCGTGTCGCTGTCCTCGTCAAACGCTAATGCCATACTTTTAGTGTTTGCCTTGTATGTTGTTCTCGTTGTGACGAGTGTTCACGTCGTCTAACACGAAGTCGCCTGAAGTTTCATCTTATTAAACGCACAAATGCATTTTCATAATAAAATTCCCATGCCGCAAGAGTTGAGGCTTTTGTACGTACGTGGGGATCTTTTTCGTAATAATACAGGGTACTGTTCTTCATTTCATGGAATTCAAATGTGCTGTGGCATAAATTGTTTCACCGTCGGTGGATAATCCTTGACGAAATTAGATGCTTCCGTTTTTGTGAACTATGGCTCTTCAGCTTCGGATCTAACGTAAACATACTCTTTTAACTTCCTATACGCACCACAGACATAATCACCATTCAAAATGAAAGGCATTTTATAACACAATACCTCAGCACATACAATCACTACATCTACTCGCACGGAGCACACAAGTTCCTGTGAAGGAGGGATCCGCCATGATGACCCCAATGATTGTTGTCAAGAGGAAAATGGTGTTAGTGTCAGTGATGTGTGGTGTATGGTCATTATGGTGTTATTTTTAGTGAATAAGTGCTTGTGAGTGTGATGTGCGTGTGCACCGAGGGATCGTCGATGGAGAACGGTCTGCCGCCGCTGGACCTTGCAGATGTAACCAAGGTAAGGATTCGTCTCCTCTACTTCCCCACACCCCTGCGTTACAGGTTCAGTGTGTAGGAGCCCCCTTAGCTCGAGACAAGGCCTCCATCCTCGCGGTAGGGCCCCCGATGGGGCTTAAGGGTCGCAACTAATGCACTTAGAGAAATGGGGGGTGAATTAAAGTGACTCTTAGGCGATCAAATTAGGCAGGACATTAAAGTGACTGGGGTATGACATTAATATAGAGATAGTATACACTGTCAGGTACAATTATCCTTGTGTAACATAATGAAATGCAGGCGATAAAATAACCATAATTGTATTTATATAAGAAAGTATTAATTACATGTGGATTGTGCTTAATATTTTCTTATATTGCATCATCCCATCGCTCTCTTTCCTCCTGTTCCATTATCAATCATCCTTCTTCACGTTCTTTCCACTGAATTTTTCCGAAGGCAGCGGATTCCTGTTTTAATGGACCGCTGTAACATGGTATCAGTAGGACGTACCTCTCTGTAGTTTCTGCAGGAGGGACGTGATGGACCGGCCATCGGCCTTCGTCCTCACCTTTTGACGAATGCCGGAAAATGGGTTCCAACGAGCTGTGCGCGATACCTCTTTGGGTCAGCAAAAGGAAACTCGTGCAATCTTTCTTTCTCTCTCTCTCTCCTTTTTATTTCTTGCTTCCTTATCATTCTATTGGAATTTCACATTGACAATAACGGTTATTTTTGTAAAATTTCGACTAAATGTAGGTGGAATCAATTTGCTCGTAAAAGATCGCGTAACCAGTCTCCGTCGAAACAGAATTCAGAACACCTTTCTTTTATCGCAATATACCATGGCGTATACCATACGCATCCCCTTCGCTGTCATATTTTTCTTTCACACATTTGCCTTACAAACTAAGTCAAATTATAAAATATATCGCTTAGTTGAATTTGAGTATGACGTCTTTTCATTGTTCCATCGATAATTAAACATGGGTTACTTAAAAGCTCTTGCGTGTGTTTCAATATCAACGGGAGGTTTAAGGAAAGTTCCCACACGTTTTGATCTTGGCTATGGACAATTAGCTATCCTCTTTACTTTTCACTCAAAGCAGACAAGTTAGAGAATTACGAAGTTGTCCTTATAACCTACAACATAATACAATTTTCAATATAGTATGCTGGTCACCTGCTTCAAGTTTTCCTGTAGAACTGTGAAAGTTTTCCCCAAACGGATGAGATCCTGTTTCATAAATATTGCAGTGACCATTCGTGCGACAATTGACCGCAAAGTGACCACGGTGAAACACACAATTTAAGTGCTTTTATTGTGAATGTATTCACCCGAGCAATTTGGCCATCAGTTTACGTCATTGAAATTGTTTTCCCAAAAGCAGTCCTTATTGCCAAAGCCGCTGCTTTCATACTATATATCTAAGTTATCTATGGAAATAGTTTCGGTGAAGAAGTTTAAATCCACTCAAAACCCCGCAAGCCGCCACAAGGGCGTGTGGTGGGGGGTGTTAAGGCAACACCCATAATTGAAACAAAGACGCATGCAAAGCAAATTTAATTTAGTCCACACACAAAACATGGCATACATTCATCGAAAACCCTTGCAACCCACACACATGCAAACACAAACTACCAACCAACATACACATGCACCTACAAATATACTTGTGCATAGTGTAATAGTTTAAATATTCTGACAAGAAGAATTCAAAATTTTATACACGTGCGATAACCATTTTATTCTTCTTGTGGGTTGGGAGTCCTGGAATCCTTCCTCATAATTGCTAAATATATTTTTAACATGCAACTGTATCCATCTTCTGTAGAAATAAGAAACTCCTCCTTATTACCAACCCTAGGATCTCTTTTTTTACTCCTATTCATCCCTCCTTGAAAACCCTGAACCAGATAGGCCTACCCTGGATTTCTGATCCTGCTTTTCCATTAACAGAATTTCTGCGTCTCAATTCAATAAATATTCCCGCCACTAAGTTTCTATATTATTCATTGTGCTCACGTTGTGTGCAGCTAAGCCTTCTCTGCATATCAGTGGAGACGAATGAGACATAGTTAAACTGAATAACTGTTACCATCGGAAGAGGAACTTAATGGCTCCACTGGTCAAATATTTGGAGTATCAGTGCCACACATAAGCATGCAATGTTTTCTCACGTGAGACCCTTCGTCCTCCTTACCTTTTGGCGTATCACTTCTTCCAATGGGATTTTTTTGCCAAATAAATAGAACTATGTATGTACGCGACACTGTTCCTCGATTTTTCATGCTGATGGTAATTAGGAGCAATCTCACAGGAGCCTCTCATATTGCACACTACCTAAATTAATTGATTTGTTATATACTCATGCTAAGACCCATATTATACCACTTCGTGTTATATTCTAGAGTATCAGTTGCTGTTCATTATTTTTAATCAGTGGCTCTTTTGATATTATAGGCATTAAGAGTGGAAAATTGTTTACAAAAGAAATAATCTGTAGATAAAAATTTGAAAACTAGAATGGATAGAACGGTTATACTTCACCATTACTGATGGCACCATTTTACATGATGTAATCCGTCCTGACTTTTTTGAAATATATATAAATAATTTTTTACTAATAGGACTGTAAAACATGATTTTCAAATAAATTTCATGAAGGTAAGTTATAAAACTAAACCCCTTCTGCATTAGAAACAGACTTGAGTCGTGTTTAGTGGTTAAAAGTTGTCGTTGCATGGCGTTAATGTTTAGCAAAGAATTTGTTGGTAGACTTGAGTACGGAATAATTCCTTCATTAGTTCGACGATATAATAATTTGAAATTCCAGTTTTAGGACAAACAACATAATTCAGTAGCACAGAATTGTTCTATGTTGTTACTTTCTATGCCTCGATAGCTCCAGAAGGAAAATGGAAATTACAATTCTCATTCGTTTCGTAAATTTAATTGGAGCGCTATGTAGAATTTTAGATATATTATCAGTTTTGATAAATTGTCCACATTAATGGTTTATTTTTGTCTTCCTCTAAGGCATAAAACTTAGGCACGTACTCACAGAATTAATAAATAAGCCCGCGATAAGACTCTTGCTGATACTGTTAGACATTTGATATTGATGATCGCAGGAATGGCACTAGTAGTAACAATTCCAAGCAATAGCTACCGTGAAATGTACTTTGTTTCCTTCGTACTATACCCGAGGCCAAGTACACTGTTGGTGAGATTGAAGCCATTTTAACCGTCGCGTTTTATCAAAACTATTTCTGGTCAATTCCCTTATTGTTGCTCCTTTCTTTTACTTTCACTAAAAGATTAGATTCGTTAGCGCTACTATCAACGGCTAGCGCATGAGGGACCCGTGATGTAAACACATGCCGTCATTATTCTACACCTGTCGGCCAAATACCCGGATGAGCTAATTTAAACAAATATCTGAAAGATATAAAACGCAGATTGATTAATTCTGCCCACAAATCAACCAGTTTCCATTGCAATGCTCTAAAATTGCCGTTGTAATCAAATAGTTTCCGCTTGTAATCCATCGGCCCTTATACGAAAAGCTTTTGCACTGGGCTATTAGGTGTTCCCCTCTGTAATAGTTAAAGAACTTACGACAATTCGAATCCATCTTGTCTCAGTTATTTGATAACTACTCATTGCTTGATAACTACAAAGCTACGAATGGGGTTTCGCTGAACAGACACAAAGGCACGTCCATAGATGCACTAACAAACTGTTTAACATTTCAGTAAGTAAACAACTTAAATACATTTGAAGAACAGTTCTCCCCATTATCATAATAAAGAAATTCTTACCTGGAAAAATGTTAGTGAACAGTACACTCCATTACCCCAGATGACAATAGTGGCCAGTTAATCTGTTAACATGAATGTACTCCTTTCCACTTTCCAAACATTCCTAATCTACTCCACCGTCACTACCGCCATAAATCAGGAGAACCTAATTACCTTTTTTCAGAAAAGGGAATTCTCGACGAGATAACGAAATGAATATGGAGTATTCTGGCCACAAATGTGGACCGTACGATTTTCCTTCATTCGTACAACCGTCGAACTTCGGTATAAGACTATTCGCAATGGACTTCTCATTTGAAAAAAACATCAAGAGACTCTCTAAATAGATCCTACACAGTACTAGTCTTAAGTTAGGTTTTCCGTTACAGAAAGTTCAAAATTCTGAATTTGCCTTAATCTTATTGCTGAAAATACTTGGATATATATTTTTTGCTTCATTTTTGGTAGAAATAAACGATGAATGGTAGAGATATACGATGAAACACTGTATATTTTTTAAATTTGGTAGTGACACCCGTGATCTGCAGAATAATAATTTTTTAAATGCTATTGTGTAAAATTCGGCGACATGGTTCACACTAGGGCGCCTATACGATGCATGAACTCGGTTGCTTCAAACCAGACCCGAGGAGAAATCACAACCTGTATCACATATCGCCCTAAAAGATGCATGGAAAATAAAAGCTTCAACTCAAATACTCAAAAAAATAAATTGGATTTTTTAGAAATTAAAAGGAAAGAAAGAATATAAAAAATGGTAAGCAGAAATTTTACATTACGCAGGTATGCCACTGCTCAGCTCATGCACTCGCCCCTAGTGATAAGACTCCTGTCACAACCACTAACTAAATCAGAATCACGAAACCTATTCCCGAGAGCAACTCTTGGGCATTTATCGCTTGACCAAACTTTTATTTTTGTCAAGAATAATGGCAATGGCTAGGCTTCGGCTCTATCCCATATGCTCCAACAATACTCAAATAGTGAGTGTGCTCAAATTCAAATAGTTTCAATTTCTGTGGAATTTCAAGAAACTGCGGGAGATGCCGCAACAGTAACTTTCAACAGAGGCACCCGCTAACATGCATTTCAATGCAACAATTCCAGTGGAGATTCAGACAGCGGATGACGACATAAGGGGTTTTCGTCTTTAACGAGAAGCCAGATCCGGTGTTAAGAATTGGCGAATGAAGAAAGGACCGGGGAGGAATAAAAAGGTAAGGGTGCGGGGTATAAGCACCATTCGGAACCGGCAAGATTAAGAAACGAAGGTAAGATGTTGAAGGAAAAGTTTATTTTCTGAAGTATTGCTATCCAAAGCTTGCGTAGGAGGGATCAGTCAAGAAAACTTATGCAGTCGCTCTTCTGAATATGTTGGGTATCATAACGAGATGAACTAATTATAGAAAAAAGTATTTTTTGCGAGATGAATGCTATATAAATACCGATAGATTACATAAGTCCGATCATTCGCCCATTTTCATTGCAATGCTCAATAAATCCCCTGGTGTAACAGATGGCTACACTTATAATCGGTCGGTCGGTGTGTGTAGCTTCCCTACCATGGATTACAACCTTGACGTGGTGGAAGGGCTTGCGCGTTCCAATGACTCTTAGAGCTGTGCTGGCGGGAGTAATAATAATTGCTCCTAGTTGGGTCATCCATGCCAGATAGGTCGGTTAGATATGGTTTCCTTATCTTTTTCGCGTTTACGGTTCCTATAGTATCTTTTGCGGCTTTCGATATCACTTTCTTGATACACTTTATGGTGGACAGTTTAAGTAGCTTTTCTTTGTTTAGTAGTTACCTCTATTCCAATGAATCGTTTTTCCAATTTCAATAAAATGATATTTTTGGAAAATAATTTTGAAATATTGTTACCCATTAAGAATTACTAAAATTGTAAATTTAATATTTCCTGTTCTAATATTAATAATATAGAATTAGTATCAGAGGCTATTTATTCTTTTAAAGCAGTCCTTTGCAGTGTTAGTGTAATCTCTTCAGGTCATCTAAGTTGACAAAAAGGCTGAGTATCAATATTTTTAAATTGAAAATTAATATTTGTAAAACTTATCAGTGAAATTATTTTTTTTTATATTCTTCTGTTTAACAAAATCAGAAGTTGTTATTAATGTCTTCAAATGTCAATTTTTAGCATATATTGTACAGTTTGCATTGATTCCTTTCATATTCATGCTGACTAAAATTTAGTTAAATGATGACATAGCTAACTATTTAGTGCGCTAAAATAATATTTTTTTTAGGTAATCTACCGGTTAAGGTAGGTTTTTGGATGGACACAACTATCAAATAAACATTTTGTGACTTCCCACCTAGCAAACTAATCTATATCAGGTCCCTCTTCATCTCGGTGTACTTCTTTCCTCCCTTCATCCCATCCAACATCCCTATCCTGTTCCTACCCTTACCTCGTTTGCCCAACATTCTCCCCTCTATTACCCTCTTCAACATTCCACTACCGCTCAATACGCCTTTCATCCATTTTTCCTGCCTCCATAGGATTTCTCTCAAAAAACCCCTCTCCTCCCCCACCATTTCTAGTACTTCCTCATTTGTTTTCCTTTCGGTCCATTTCACCTTCTCCATTCTTCTCCACACCCACATTTCAAAAGCCTCCAATCTACGTCTATCCTCCTGCTTCAGCGACCACGTTTCCGCACCGTACATAGCTACGCTCCATATCAGAGTTTTTACGAGTCTTGTCTTAACATCCCTACTCAACGTCCCCGTCATAAACTCCCTCCTCCTTGAGAAAGCCTCCTTGCCTAGCGCAATTCTTCTCCTTACGTCCCTAGCACTTTGACCGTATTGGTCCAAAACACTTCTGAGATATGTAAACTGTTCTACCTGCTCTATTTTTTCCCCGCCTATTTTAATATTTTGCTTAGCCTTTTTCTTTCTAGAAAATCGAATAACCTTTGTTTTATTAATATTGATTCTCATCCCATATTTATCACACTGAACCTCCAATTCACTCAACAATGCTTGCAACCCCTTGGCTGACTGAGCAACTAATGCTTGGTCATCAGCAAACCTAACAGATTTTACGAATTCCCCTCAGACTTTCATTCCTACCTCCAGTTCTTCCCATGCCTCTTTAATCATTTCCTCTACATATACGTTGAACAGTACCGGTGACAATGGGCAACCCTGCCTTACACCTCTTCCTAACACTGCCCATCCGGACTCTCCATTCCCCACTCGCACCTGAGCAGTCTGAGACATGAGACTCTTCTACAGCCTAGATGGATATGTAATGGCAATTATTGTAAGAAAAACAAAGGCCATGCCATTTTGCAGAAAGACAAAGGCAAAGTTAAATATTAAAATATGAGGCCTGAAACTAGAGAATGTGGATCAGTTTAGATAATTTGGAAGTGCTTTTGGCCAAAATGTTTTTAGTAGTAGGGATATAAGGAAAATAATTGCGTTAAGCAAAGAAGCTTTTGTAAAGAGGAAAGAATCAACAACAGAGGTGTTGAGTATCAATATATCAAAAAGGCTTGTTAAATCTGAAATCGAGCATGGTTTTTCACAGCTTGGAAACATGGTCTTTGAAGCAGCATGACAGACGTAGATTTGAAGTTTTTCAAATATGGTTGTGGAGATGGATGCTGTATGTGAACTGAAAGAAAAACAAATGAGGTGTTACTGGGAATGGTGGGAAAGGATATGGAACTGTTGAAGGAATCATAAGGAGGTAGGAAAAATAGATGAAAATGATATGGAGTGCCATCCTTACTAGTGTCGTTACTATTGATATGATTTCAACATATGTTAAGTTTTCATTTTTGTATTTATTTTAACAGCATATTCAGTGGCCTTTTCTTTGAATGCACTACTACTCTATTATTATTATTACCAAACTTATGCCAAAGTTGAAATGGCAAAAGTGAATTAAAGTATTTATTAGATAATTTTGGATTTAAATGCTGATTATGTTGCAGACAATGAAGAGAATGATGGAAACTACACAAATATGGGACCAGTTTTGGAACTAATTGCAGGATTCATTCCTTTAGCTGGACACACTCCCAGCAATGGCAGATGAAGGGGAGAAAAATTGCAAAGAACTCACGGACTGCAACTGCAAACTTAAGTAATATTCAGCCCCTCAACTTACTCATCTTAATTATAAGACTTAGAATTGAGAATGCATATTATAATTTAAAGATGTAAATAGTATTAAAATAGTTAATGCTTTGTAATTATTCTTGATTCATTTTAAATTTTAATCAACACATTTATTTTTTAGATCTGACTTCCATAATTTGTAATTTGGTTAGTTTCAAAGGTGATGTGCTGTAAGTCAAACATATTAAAGATGGGTAATAGTAGGTTTCGACTTTATATGATTTACTGTAGGACTTGATTTCAATGTATTATATCATCTTCAGGTAAAAAAATACCAAGTGCCATTTTATATGCATATTTTTTAACATCTTGGGAGCAGGGATGGATGTGACAGGAAGTAAAGGAAGAATGAGAACTGAAAGGTTGCCATAAGATGTTATAATACAACTTATAAACACATTGCCACTTAATATACTGCTTTTAACTTTCTATTTTGCAATGCAATGTCAACTTTTCTCTAATTGCCCTTTTTGCCTAAATAATAATAATATTTTATTCATTTTGAAAAATGGTACAAACATATCAAATATCATCAATATAAATATTACTTGATATATATGAACATTAGTCCTTAAATGTAAACAAGATTGTCACAAAAGAATTCATCAAATGAGTAAAGTGGGTGAGCAAGTAGCGAGGTATATACTCTACTCTTGAAACTCTGGATACAGTCTGATTTCAACTGAGTAGGCAGATAGTTATATAGTCATATGTTCATATTATGAAATGTTTTGAAGGTTGATGACACTCTACAATAAGTTGTATTTAGATTTGATTTACCTCTTGTGGAGTAGTTATGGATATTAGATCTTAATTTGGAAGTTTCTAGATTAACTTTCACATGAATCAGAGCCTTAAAGATATATGAACTAAATACAGTCATGATTCCATACCTTTCCTTACACACTCACCCACCCCTCCCAGATGTTAAAAAAAATGTATATAAGTTTGCACTTAACTTCATTCTTTTACCAGATGATTGTGTAACATATGTATAATCAGTTGTGCAATAAATCTCATTAAATGGAAAATTTCTATAATAATTTTTTATTCTATAATTTTTATAAGAATTAAATTACATAATAACCATATTACTTCATATACTCTGAGTCTAGAATGGCATATATAATTTCAATTTATTACCTAATTCATGTAACCTAAATCTGGCTATGGGGCAATTGTAATTATTAGCTCACTAAAATATTCAAAAGTGTTTTAAATGTCTATTATGAGCGATAGTTGAACAAGATTTTTGAAATTCATTAAACATTGGTATTTAGAACTATTTTGCAAACATCTCCTAAAAGGTCAGATTTCTCTACACTATTCATTAATTATTAGGGAATTTCAATTTTGTTCATCACATGTGCATAGAAAAATGAACACATAAATTAGATTTTAATAAAATGTTTGTGGAATTTTACTTTCTTCAAATTTTAAGAACTCATAAAATTCAAAACATCACTTATTATTATTGATATAACTGGTAGTACCAATAAAAATATGAGACAGGAAATTAGAAGAGCATCTTCTTGTATACTGACAATGTATGAAAAAAATAAAACTGGAGTATTTGCTCATGCCTTTACAGAGGAGAAATGAAAAAACTTGAATAATATGCAGCCCTGTCTAGGTGCTGAAGAGATGTCTGAGGAAATACTCCAGCCATGTAATCTATTGGAGTGCATAACAAAAGACTATGCTAGGCTGGTAGTCAAAGAAAAAGAGGATTGTGAGATAATAGAAAGGTCCTGTCAAGGGCAGATAGATGATTTTGAGAAGAAACTAGCCGAAACCAGAGCTAGTTACCATGCTGAACAACCAGAAAAAGATGAGGTAAGCAAACCCATTCAGGGCTCAGAAATCATAGGTGGCACAGAGAAAGTAAATGAGAAACCCTATGTGCATGTGCTGCTGGACTCAGTAGTAGATAAGCTCTAACCTCAAACCAACCTTAAAGCTGATTAGTATTTAGGAATAGTTATGCCTAAATGTAAACTCAGGTTCATAGGAATTAGCCAATTATGCACAGAGTTAAAAGACATGTTCATTCTAATAATGATTTCTCTTATTCATGAGGTAAGCAGCTGAAATTTTTCTAACATCTACCCTTATAAGTTTAGAAGATAATTAAGTTAATTTTTCAATCATTGGCCTTTTTTATTGGCCTATTGGATTATTTCACCAAGAACAATTTAATGAAAACTTGGAGCTGGCGAAATTGACTCAGTTGAAAGAGCACAACCTTTAAACATTGGTGAACTACTAGATGAAGTTTTCTCGGGTCTTCCACCGGGTCAGGGGTTCCATGTTGGCCGACGTTTCGATGCCCGACTCGTGCATCGTCCTCAGGGTTGATGATTGCCACTCAAAATTAAGAATAAACGCCGACAAAATTTGGTGAACTACTGGTGAACTACTATTTAACATATTCATAGAATGAAATAAAATTGAATTCTTGACTATTTTAAAATCAAATTTTCCATCAGTTAATTGATTGATTGCAAATTATACAAATAAATAACATGTTTTAATGATCAGAAACTTTAGTAACTGTATTAATATTTATGGTTTTCGACAATTATGCAGTGACTTCACAAAATGTTTCACAAATATTTTTACAATTGTTATAATTGTAACCGGTCTTAGGTTCTAGATCTGGTTTATTTCTTCTCATAGCAGTAGTCTGACATATATTAGTATCTTTTCCTCTGATGCAGTGCATTTTCATTGTTATTTTTAAAACAAATGCCAAAGCTGAATGTCACATGTGAACCAATGCATTTTACTTATATAATTTTCAAAATAAATAGGTACTGATTATTTTGTAGATGAAGCAAATACAGAGTGAAATCCCACTCTTATTAGAAACCTTTCAGCAAATTATAGATCCATTATGTTTCATCCCAATTGAACTTTAAAGATATTTTTTCAAACTTCTTGAATCACACTATTGATAATATGCATGTAAAGTTGAAGGAGAATTTTGCCATGGCGATTGAATAGACAACTGAAGAAAACTAACACCATGGGCAATAAAATGTACATGTACATTGAATGTTTCCCCAAAATGCTTTCTAGCTAAAATATAATGCCCATAAATTTTTACTAAATTTTAAAATAACACTGGAATAGCTAAAATGTCAACAATGATATCCAAAGGAAATTAGTGTGCTGAACTATAAAATTTTCTTATTTGAAATTAATATTTTACCATAATGCATGAACATGAAAAGGCTTCAACATTTTAATTTCCATAAATTTGAAGGACTTGATGATTCAAAAGAGTAAATAGATTATTCATAGTCTGGTAATCCCATTTCAAAATATATACTTACACAAAAAGTTCAAGTATGTTACTATCATTTGCACAAAACTTTTTTTATCCTGTAATGGCAGCATAAATTGATTAAAATTAAGAAGCTGTATTATCCCTATATCAGGAATTAATCAATTTGACTACTACATAATTATCCAACATTATTCAGGAAGTTCAGCATAACTCAAAGCTAATTGAATGGATCACCATAGTAGTTATCTGTTATAAATGTATAGTATTGCATTAAACCAATGATTTAAGGTTGTGTTGAAAATGCATATGCTTGTATTCTGTGAAAGTATGACCCTTATAAGTAGAAGAAAGAAATTAACTTCAACTTGATAGTTAGTAAATCTACAAACAAAATTTATCTGCATGCGGAAATCAATCACATGGCTTGATCAATAGTGAACACAGAAGGGGGGAATGCCAGGATGAGGATGGGCCAAACAACCTTTGCCCTGACCAGCAGGGCTTCATTTTCATTACATTTTTTACCAGATGATTTCCACAGTGTTAAAAATCATTCACCTTAACATGGATTGAAACCCAGGTCTCTTAATTTCTGACCTTTACCCAATCACTGCATTTTAATGCACATTAACGGATGAATCTGTGAAATTAACTGTCATAGAACCTCTGATAATTTTTTGAATTTGTCAAAAGGAAAACATCTTAGATTTTATACTTTGACTTTTTTATGCATATGGCTGCACATACGAGGATGGAGGAGTCCCTGGCATAGGAGGAATCCTTGTAAATCCTGAACGAGTGAATACTTGTGAAGCACAACGGTCCCTTTTTTCGAGCACACTGAAGTGATCGAGTGTTTATGTAAGTCCTTTCTGTTTCGTTATATCTATTTTATAATTTTGCAGTCATTTGCGTGATTGATGGGTCACTGGTATAGGAGGAATCTTTGTAAACCCTGAATGAGGAATTGAGTGCAATTCACAAGGGTCTAACATAGTCAATTGATTGCGAACGGGAACTTGAGCCTTTTCTTTTTAATTTTTATTGTTTTTATTGCAGTGTGAGTACATAGATCTCCCTGTCATAGGAGATATCCTTGCAAATCATACACACCCACAAACGTGTGTGTGTGTGAATGCGATTCACAAGCGTGACTGTTATTCCTTAACACACCCATAAATAAGTGATAACACACCCAGATCAAGTGGTTGTAAGTTTGTTTTATTTTTTATTAATTTTGCCTTTTTGTGTGTGATTGAGGTATATATGGGTCACGGTTTCCCAAACATACCCAAGCGACTGAGGGTGTGTTCCCTATCTACCTGGTACCTTTTGGAGATGGGGATGGTATCTGCCTCTGCAGAGTCCAATTCTCACCATAGCATTACCTTCCCCTAGCCCCGAGAGACAATCCTCCAATCGTCCGAACTACAGACATGAGACGCTCTTTCATTGAGAGATGGGACACAAGGTAAGTCTCTAATCACTCAGCCACGTGTAGCATTCGGACGAATCCATGCATCCATATGTGCATGGCAGGTTTTCGTATTCCCACCCCAAGCACAATCTCTCCTGAGGGGAGTCCCTCCGCCGGCGATTTCTGATCAAAGCTCCTGCACCATCCTCTGCAACATGAAAATACAAGCCCATGTACTATATTCACCAGTTCCTTTGAGCTTGGCAACAGGGGACCTAGATGAAGCCATCCTAATTTAACAATTGAGTGCATGACAAAAGCTAATCTGTATACCTGTACACTAAGCTAAAATTTCTACAAGGGGTTAGCTAAATTTAACTCACTCAATAAGTTACTCTTTGAAATGGAATAAGAAACCTAAGCAGAAAAAATTATGCTTAAATACGGCATGGTTTTCAGAGGAAGAAAAAGATAGCAGGAAAAGGAAAACACTCACCAATACCCAATCAGAGTCGACGGACAACAACCACCACATTTCACTAAGATTAACTATTACTACCACACCCTATGGATAACTAACCACAAACAAAACGAAACAATATATACATTGACTCTACAATACACTTAACTAAAGGCAAAATCACCAAGCAGCATGCTGGCATGCAGCTAGACTCTGGTGGGTCAAGCCAGTAGCAGAAAAATACTAAGTCACAACCAGCACAGATTTAGGAAGAGCATATCTTGTGAAACACAATTAGATCTTTTCATTCACGACATACTTAGATTGGGAGAAAACAACACAAAAGTTGATGCAGGATTCCTAGTTTTCAAAAAAACCGTCGATAAATTCCCACACAATAAATTGTTATATAAACTAGAAAGCTATGGAATTCACAAGAAAATTATTCATTGGATTAGAGACTTGTCAAATCCCAAACAAATAGTAGTCATCAATAGGTTGTGCTCAATGGATAGAGATGTACTTTGGGCGTCCCCTAGGAAAGTGTAATAAGGCCTCTTCTTATTGTAAACAGGCATAATTCAATTAATTTCACTATGGAAATGGGAGTGAACCAGTCAATAAATTTCTTGGACCTCGGGATTGAAATCAAAGAGAGCCAACATGTCTTGTCCATCTATAGGAAACCCACGTATACGGACCTAGTGATTCCTTCTGATTCTTGCCATCCCATTTCCCATAAGCTGGCAAGCTTCCACTGCATGCTTCACAGATTAATCAGCATTCTAATGCCTAAAACTTCCTTTAACCGAGAACTCACCACCATCAAGTTCATTGCAGAGAGGAATGGCTACAACGACGACCTCATTGATTCCCTATTAGGGAAAAAACTGAGAAAAAGTGCCGTCGAGCTCCACACAACACTCCTGCCATACTCCAACCCCTCACGTAAATGGTGCAAAATCCCCTTCTCAAACTCTTTGTCCTATAGAATTGCCAACATTCTACCCAAGGATAAATTCCGTGTTTCATTTTACACCCCATTTTCCATATCCAAAGCACTCTGCTTAAACAAAGATAAATTCGACGTCGAAAAACAGTGTGGTGTTTATGAATTAAAGTGCCAATGTAATGCGACTTATGTGGGACAGACTGGACGAAATTTCGCCACACGCATCATTGAGCATCGGAAATGTTATGCGTTAGGCAACACCACATCCATCTTTGCCACCCACCTCTTGGAGAAGAACCATTCCCCGGATTTTGAATTTAAGCCGTTGCATAAATTCGAAAAGAGCAAGAAATTGGACGCTCTCGAGAGTTTAGAGATTATCCAACGGAGAAACCAGAAGATAGAGCTACTTAACGACATTCAGTTCCTCTCTTGCCCCTCCCCACTTTTGTCCATTAACTTCCCTCAGTGCCCTTTATGACGACACCTTCCCCCCCCCCCCCCCCCAAAGAGTGAGCTGCCCGCACTTCGGGGGTTCCATTGGTTTTTCCTGCCTTTCTTTGTATGACAAAACCCCACCCCCCCTTCCCACCCACTCCCTCCTCCCCTGCCACCCCTTCTTGGTATATATATCCCTTCTCCTTGTACTCTCCCTCACCTGAAGATGATACAGTGTATCGAAACCATGGTCGGCAAAAAAGTTTTAACTGTGGAAAATTGCAACAAAGTTTTCATTAAGGCCTCTTCTGTTCTAAATGTGCATTAATGACTTAAGCGCACATGTTAGTAGCAATATCAGGCTATTCACTGATGACACGGTGGTACACAGGGAATTAAGAAGCCAATTAAATTGTGAGCTACTCTCTTGAGACTTGGACACAATCTCCGATTGGTGCAAGAAATAGGGATTAATTTTTAATATAGACCAATGCACAGTTTTGAAATTTTGGATCAAAGGAAGTGGCGAACAGGACATAGATTACAAAAGAGAGGGGTCAGCACTAACTACGGCCAAACAAGTTAAATATTTGGGGCTAGTTCGAACGGCACGCCTTCCATGGGGAACACATCAGGGCAATGTGTGGATCCGCTTTAAAGAAGCTGGGCTTCATTAAACGGGTGGTGGGGAAACAAAATGATGAAGTAAAATAAAGGTGTTATTTTGCTCTAGTTAGACCTCATTTGCAATTTGCCGCAAGTATTTGGGATTCTTGGGAGAAAATTTGGCAAAAAGAATTAGATAAAGTTCAGAGAAAATCTGGTAGATTTGTTAAAAACTGTTATAATAAGAACACAAGTGTGACAGGTCTCTTAGGGGATTTAGGCTGGGAGCCACTTGAAATACAAAGAGAACAAGTGAGACTTTTAGAAAGATTCAGAACCAGTGAGTTTAGCGATGACACTAAAGGAATTATCATGGCCCCACACTATTTAGGTAGATCAGACCACAAAGATAAAATAAGGGAGATAGATTCCAATACAGATACATACTTATGGATTCAAATAGACATTATTCCAATGACCCAAACACTCAATACCAGGTATTCCCATATGACCAGGAATCCACATAAAGGATACTCTATTCCCATTTCTCTGAAGGGATAAGAGGGTATAATGGATCTCCTGAACTATCGGGTGAATTGACCAATATGGATTCTAAGGCACTCAACGAGTGCAAGCAAATGAGGAAAGAGCTGTTATTTCTTTTAGAGCTATCCTGATTGCTGAAAGCTGTGCAAATACTGCAAAAGGTATTCAGTTTTTCTCTCAAGACTCCATGATAGTGAGAGACCACCGCACAGGTACATACAGATTCCGAATTCGATCCATTGGTATAGACAGGAAGGAAGTCAGAGTGCGATCCAATGAAGGCTCTAAAGAATCACTGGTATTCCGACTCGGTCATGATCACTTTAGGAAGCGTGTGTGACATGGTGTTAATATCAGGCTTTGGTGTTAACCAAGGTGGATATTTTGTGTAAAAAACTGGGTATACTTCAGGAAAGGTTAAATTAAACTAATGGATAAAATCATTAAAATGAACGGCTAGGGGCCTAGTAGCACACCTGCACTCATTAAATGTCTCAAAACTATAGGTTAAACAATGTTAAAATATGGGTGGTTCATCATGGATAAAACTTTACAAGCCGCAAAAAACACTATAGGAACCGTAAACGGGAAAAGGACCACGGATCTACATCTACTAAATACCCCACAAGGTGTTAGGGCACCACCAG
Source organism: Hetaerina titia (assembly GCA_037158775.1). Taxonomy (NCBI): domain Eukaryota; kingdom Metazoa; phylum Arthropoda; class Insecta; order Odonata; family Calopterygidae; genus Hetaerina; species Hetaerina titia. The sequence continues at coordinate 21,417,966 of CM073768.1, forward strand.
TAATTAGGAAAGAAAAAAAACACATGCAAAAGCCACAAATTTATACAGTCCACAAACAAAACTTGGTATACATTCATGCAAGAACCCTTCCCCCATTCCCCATCACTATCAAATGTTTCCCTGCAGGAACACGCGATTATATCCTCAAACTGATAGTATGCTTGTATCCTATCGACTTCTTCCTCCTTATGGTTAAATGGTACTATATTATAATGCAACAATTTCAGAGAGTAAAAATCATTCGCCTTGACCGGGATTCGAACCTGGATCCCTCGATATCCGGCCGAGTGCTTTAATCAATTAAGCTACCGAGACGTCCTCTTACACTCTAAAATTTTGTGGGCTTTAAAGGAACAAGATGTTGTGACGAAATACCGTACATACAATGTCACAGGCATTCGTAGTCGTGCGCGAGGCGCCACAGTCCACGAGGTTAAATAATGCACACATAGTGGGTGACTCCGTTAAAGTTACTGTTACAGTTTCTTGAAATTTGGTACTATATTACTTTCTGGATTACCCTCATCGATAAACAACTGCAATAAGTAAATATAATTTCAAAAATCAGTCCAGGAAACCTTATCAGGGCTTTTACTTCTTGTATGCATACATATACATGTGACAATATTTCAAAAAGTCATACAAAAATTATTCACTCACAATCCAAAATATTACAGAGTAAATATTTATCATTCAGTCCAAGAAACATTTTACCATTAATCCATTAAAAAGTAAAAGTCAAGATTTATCAAGGTCCTCCATTCATATGCACCATCATTCAAATATTCATAGTAGCTTAAAAAGTTAAAACTGAGAAAACTACCAAAAAGAGAATCAAGGACAATTACACAACTGCTATAAAAACTGACATAGGTGCCAATGCACATATGAGACTCGATGATAGACTAAATTTGTTTCAAAGGTACCAATTGTGTGATTTTATCAGCACTATTGAAGATGTAATCTAGGACCTACACTCAATTGGAAATCTCAACAATGGTAACAACATAAAAGATAAACTCCCAAAGAGAAATTACCCATTTTCCCAGGCAATTTACCACAGAAACTCAACACATACAAACACTAAAACATGAAAATACATATATTGCCCTGGCACAACTTCCAGTCCTTGTTTTTGGGTTGTTCTCCGAAAGATTCCTTCCTAATGCACATCCATAAGTAAGTGTAGCATTGTCTGCAAGTAGGTATACTTCTTTCTTGATGAACAAATTTCAAGTCTCAAGAACTCAACAATGATAAAAGTTTGGAAAGTATTAAACTGATAAACAATTTATGAAATTCTTCCTCAATATGTTTAAATATTTAATGGGCACATTCACTGCAATAGAATAAAAAAATATGTGACCTTATTACTTTTTGACAGAAGTGAACAAAGAATTAGTCTCCCATATTGGGTACAATGATTCACATTCATTTTGTGTGTGTTACAAAAGGTTCCAAGGCCATGAATTATTATAAAATTATTAGACTGATTTAAGTTGTACTAATTTCTGACAGAAAAGCTGAATTAATCATGTAATTCATTTTCGAAGGATTAATTTATAATACTATGCTATACACCATCAACTGTGCATGCCACAATCATTCTCATATTTTTCATTAAGGTCTACTGTCAAGTTTACAAATTTGGTATGAATATTTATGTCACTTTGTGCTTAATTCTCACCTATAAGAATTAATGAGGTATGTATCACCACTCCTGCTAGAATGCAGAGTTGCTTATCAGGGTACCTCAATACTGACTTACAATTAATTTATCTGAATTAGGTTAACCAAATAGTTGAAGATACACATTAAAAAGTACTACATTTAATTTAATTATTTTAAAAATATGCTGCATAAATATTTGGTCACTTAAATCTAACACAATAAAAATAAGGCTAGAAAATCATGACTTTGACTTATTTGCAATTGACATGGTGGCATATAATTACATCAAAAAATGATTAATTAAATTTGAATTTCATGTTTAAAATTTAGTTAATAAAACCACTGAAATTAAAATATATTAAATAATAATAGACACCTAATTTCATAATAAAACATACACATGCTGCCAATAGCTGATAACAGCAAGATAAGAATTCTTGCACAGATCATAAAAATAAGGCCTGGAAACATGAACAAACTCATTTTATCTATCACACCAAAAAGGAAGGTATTTTGGGTAAGAGAGCAAAAAGAAAAAAAATGAGTGGAAAAATTGTGGGATGTACAAAGGAAAATTGGACAAATATTAAATGAAAAATTTGGTGACACATGGAACTTGAACCTGGTTCTACCCCCCTGAGTTTTAAGTCTGTCCATTTTTAATATAATATCATGGATTTATGAATCAGAAAGTATCAGAAATAATAACAATTACTAAAAAATAACCATTGTAAATTCGTTGAATAAGTTACTGGAAATCATTAAGCTCCGGCAAGTATCCCTGCAGAGGCCAAAAATATATCCCATTGTATACTCATTGGTATCCTTCGTAAATCTTATGCCTTGCATTAACTTTCCTTCTTCCCCATAAACTGTCATTCATTTCATACAAATCACATGATAGCAATACACATTTTAAGAAACAACACTTTCAGTTTTGGCATTCCTCACCACGATCCTAACTCAATCCTGTTTATACTTTATCATTCTCCAGAATCTGACTCTGAGAGTATAACTATCTCCATGCTGTCACCAGCCTTTGTTTGCTTATTTCCTTGATATTTGGAAAAGGCTTTGGCTTTCTTCTGACCCGATGAACATGAAGCAACTGATTTCATTTTCACAGACCCTTCACCTGCCTCCACCTTAACTTTTCCAGAATACACAAGTGACTTCTCTTTACTCGTAGCACTGAAACTTATGTAATCAGCTGTTTGTTCACATTCACTTTTGATATTAGACTTAACTTTATTTTCTACTACAGTAAGGTTTCCATTTGAACTATGCCCATCCCCATTACTCTTCTCTTGTTTAATATCAGTTTCATCAGCACTCTCCTCAGCTGAAATCAAGAAAAAACATTTGGAGTTAAACTAAATTTTTACATGGATAGAAAACTTTGAGATACAAGCTTTTTAATTTGCGTTTCTCGTTGTAAGCATTTGTGAATACTATCTATTTATATCCCTGTAAATCTTACAGATTATTTCATGATTTATAATTATCTAAAACAATTAAATAAGCTCCTTTTAAAGGATACTGCAGAAAAACAGGAAAGCAATATAAAATTTATCTAAAATATAACGGGTTATCATCTTGAATGACAAAATTAATAATCACATTTTAATTCAGAGAAATGAAAAACAATAATTTAAATGGAAGCTTGGGAGATAGTGATGATTTCGGTTGGACTACTCTGTACACTGTGAGCATAAATTTGAGCCCCAGAAGTGGTATTAATCCCCGCTTATTCAAAGTAAACACAACATTATGACCTTTTTTTTATTTCCACTACCTTCCTGCATTCTATACTATATTTACCCTACCCATACAGAGATTTCGACTCATAAAAGATGAGTACTATATACCTAGTTATGTACAGAACAATTAATAAATTCTAATTCACAACTATTATGTATGCCAACTTATCAAAGTTGCCTCATAAAATTCACCAAATAAAAATATAATAGAGAAATAATCTGCAACCCATGCCTTTGACAGTTAATAATTTATTTAAAACTGCCACAACTATTAGAATTAAGTTTAATAATGAATTCCACAAAAATTTCAATTATTCATTAGAAACACAAACAAATAGGGTGAAAGAAGCATGGTGGAAGACACGGTAAAAAGTTTACTGAGAAAAGGTGAAATTTGTGCATTATACAGGAGGGTAAAGGCACTTTCATGCAGTAAAAAGGGAAAATCATTGGATTGCAAAAAATCAAAGATAAGTTGGGAAAATTATTAGCTGAACCAGAAAAGATCCAAGAGAGATAGAAGTAGCATATTAAAGAACTTTATGGTAAAGAACTTAGAACAGCAAGCTAAGACATAGAGAATATGACGTAGATGAGGATAGCGTAGGTCCGGGCTTACTTAATGCCGAGATAGAGCATTAAGGGAGATGGAATCAAAATAAGGCCGTGGGCATAGAGAACATTCCTGTGGAACAACTTTAAGGTTTAGGAAAATATATGGGAGCAAGAGCCTTTATAGAATAATTAGCAGCGTCTATGAGGAAGGAATCTGGTCTGAAGACTTTGTGGGATCAGTGTTAGTTTCTATTCCAAAAAAGGTAAAGGCTACATCATGTGAGGACTACAGACCAATAAGTTTTATTTCACACACAGTTAAATGGTTCTCAGGATCATTAACAAAAGGATGGAGAGCAGGGAAAATTATTACTTATGATATGATCAGTTTGGGTTTAGGAAAGGAAGAGGTATGCGTAATGCCATGCAGTAATGAGATCACTGAGAGAGGAATGAAGAATAAAATCAGGAAGCATGTATTTGCCTTTTCTGAAGATTTTGAAAATGGATTTCATAGAGTGAATTGGGAAAAACTAACGAGTATATTGCAAAAAATAGGAATGGATTGAAGGAATAGGTTAATCTACAACCTGTACAAGTCTCAGACTGCTCAGGTGAGAGTAGGGGATGGAGAGTTCAAATGGGCAGTGTTAGGAAGAAGAGTAAGGCAGGGTTGTCTATTATTACCTGTGCTGTTTAATGTAGTTGTGGAGGAAATGATTAAAGAGGCCTGGGAAGAACAAGATAGGAATAAAAGTTGGGAGGGAGTTCATAAAATCAGCTCATGACCAAGCTTTAGTTTGTCATTCAACCAAGGCATTGCTGAATAAATTGGAAACTAAATGCAATAGATATGGGATGTGAATAAATATAAAAAAAAGGTTATGCAGTTTTCCAGAAAGAGAAAAGCTAAGACTATGGCTACGACTAATAATTCTCTTAAGACCTCATTTCAAATATAATTCATCGCAAATAGCACCAAACTGATGAAAAAGTATTTTAACTATTTCTTGATCCAACTCCTGACTGCATCTCTAAAGCTATGGAAGTTTGAGTTGGATATAACATGTGTTCCCCATTAACATTTCTTTCCTAAACATCATATTGGCACACAAAGAGAATATTTGTTTTCATTTGTCTTGGAGCAATTCAAATAATATATTAGGTTGGGAAAAAAGAAATCCATTATTTTTACGTGAAATTCAAAACTTTATTAAGATGTTTTGCATTGTCCAATTTGGGTCAAATATGCACCATTTTGTTGTATAGTTTGTTGCCATTTTAAAGGTAGCTTCATAGGAGCCTTGGTCCTTATTGACAAAAAATTCTAGTAATCTATTTTGACAATCTTCTCTTGATCGCAATTTCTTATCACTCAGGAAGTTTTGCAATGCAAGAAAAAGGTGGTAATCGCTTGATGCCAGGTCCGGACTATATGGTGGATGCATTAAAACCTCTCAACCAAGCTCCCAGAGTTTCTGGCGAGTCACTACAGACGTGTGTGGCCTTGTGTTGTCCTGATGAATCACAACAACTCTTCTGTTGGCCAACGCTGGCTGTTTCTGGTCAATCGCTAGCTTCAAACGGGCCAGCGGTTGACAGCAGAGATCTGAATTTAGTGTTTGGCCATTTGGAAGCAACTCATAATATATGATTCCTTTGAAGTCCCACCAAATACGCAGTAGAACCTTCCTGGCCATTAGTCCTGGTTTGGCCACCATTTGAGCTGCTTCACCACGCTTTGACCATGATCGTTTTCACACAATGTTGCCGTATGTGACCCATTTCTCATCCCCAGTCACATTCCATTTAAGAAATTGGTCGAGTTCATTCCGTTTGGCCAAGGCTTCGCAGATGGAAATTTGATTCATCATGTTCCTTTGTGTTAATTGGGTGTGGCACCCAAACATAGAGCTTCTTTTTGAATCTAGCTTTGTGCAAATGGTTTTAAACTGTTTTATGGTCAATCTTTAGCTCCTGGGCGATGCTACAACTATTAGCACGCACGTCAACTTCGATTATTTCTAGACATTTTCAACGACGTACCTGCCTGTGCAAGATGCATCTTTAACATCAAAAATGCCTGAACAGAATTTACGATAACAAAACTGCACATCATTAGCTGTTACAGTATCGGCACCATAAACACCATTCATGTAGCAGCCTGGCTTGTATTTTCACCTTTATCAAAGAAAAACTGTAAAATGTAGTGAATTTTCTCTTTGTTGACTTCCATTGTTAACACCCTGTATCTCACAACTGAATGGAACAAACAAAAAACAGCAAAAGAATTTTTTTTGTTTCAAATATCACCTTGACAACGAGCATGAAGTTGAAATTGTTTAATCGATATTTTACGAGATATTGATCACTACAGCCATCTACTGAGAAAATAATGGATTTACTTTTCCCCAACCTAATATTTTTTAAAGGTTTTGAAAAAACACATGAGACCACATAATTTACTCAATATTTCAGCCATGGATGAAAAAAATGGACATTAGATGATCCGATAATAATGTAAACCTTGGTAGGAGTCATCCCATTGAAAATTCAAACTGCAACTACTGACACAACTATCAGTAACATCATACTATACTTAAAGCGTGCCAAGGTGTATGGCAACTAAGTGCTGTATAGTTTAAATTTTTTTGCATATCAACCAGAATTACTGGTAAGTGAATTGTCCATGTGCTCGTTTTTTTTAATGACAGTGTGCAGGTACTTGGGTAATTGAGATGAGAAACTGTGACTCTCTCACATCTCTTCCCCCACTTAGGTGCCCTGAGTTTCACTGCTGAAGTATACAAATCTGATGTATGCCAGCACATTACTCTCCCTCAATATATGAGCAAAAATATGGAGAGTATTATTTATTCACAGTGACCAATGGGATAACTACAGTCTACTAGAGTGCTTTTCTTGGGCCTTTACATGATGAACTGAAGGAAGAATGGAAATTATATCCTCACATTTTATTCTTAAATACATTATTTTTTAGAAATATCTTTTCTTCTAGGGTGGGAATTCCTATATCTTACATCCTTCAATTTACCCTATTACCGAGAATGAGCAGGCAAAAGAGTTTCTACAGTAACAGATTTAGATGTACCAAAAATCACTAAAAATCCTTATTTGAATGATATGTAAAAAAAATTTCATGAGTGATTTGATAAATTGTCAACAAAATGCGAAGTTATGATTCTTTTTCCATTTTATGTTTTACATACCACATGAGTATCTAAATTATTCTGAGGATGTGAAAACAAGCAATTACATTAAAATCCTTGACAAGACGAGTATCTCAAAACAATTCTTTATCCTACATGGAGAAAGTATAACAATGTTTTCTTTCTCTAACCCATATCACTGTAAAATACCTAACCACTGTACCTTAAAGAATATGTACATAACATAGAGAAAAAAGAAAACTAAAAGATACTATGTAATTTCCACTGATTGCAATACATCAGCAGACTGGTGAAGAACAAACTGACCATTATGAAATGCATACAAAGTACTATTGTTTTCCTCTGCACTATTCATCATGATGTGAGTAAAAACTGGGTTTCAAATGTATGATGGGATCAATAGTTTTTGTTCTTTGACCTCAGCCGCTTGACATAAACAAAATCTGTTGGATGGCCATCCAAAAGGTTGGCGCAGAAAATAACCAACCTGGTGCATGCATCTTTCATAAAATTTAAATTACTTTCAAAGATAACTGATGACATACCATGAACCATGTTTACTGCCAGTTTAACCACTGTTTACAGAAAGATAAAAGCAATGACACAATACAGAATCATCAAAAAATGTGTGCTGGAGTAAAGAAGATGAATGCTAACGTATTGGTTAGACTTAGTTTATCATAGGCTTCCCTCAAATTCTATAGGAATGGAATTCGATGTGAATTAGATTTGACCATGCAATTAGAATGATCACTGTGCTCATTAGGATAATTAAAATGCTTTACTACTGATATTCCATAAACCTCATTGAAAGTTATCTATTGATAAAAAATGAGTTACATTATGTAGAGACCATTCTCAAATAAAATAACACCATTTTTTAGCTTTTGATTCCAATTGGAAAATCTGACTTGAAAATAATCTCGTGATAGACCATGTTGGTTATTTTTGTAATCTAGGAAATTTCCCTAATGCTGGTCACCATACTTCAGCTAGTCATTACCATCCCACACAGAAAGTCTCATAGAGATGAAAATAGGACCTCCGATTAATGTAATTGGATGGTCGGAAGAGTTCTCGATCTAACAAATAAACATGTTTTAATAATAAATAAAAATTAACATGTTTTTTTGTTAATAATTTTTCACTCAAATTTATTTATATTTTTGAAAGTCTCCTTTTAAGTCGATACACTTTTTTCAGAGAAGCTCTAGCTTTTTTAATCCTACCATACAGCAGTTGACGTCTTTCTCTGGAAAATAGGCATTTACATATGCGATAACCTCCTGATGAAAATCTCTGTCCACCAAGCAAAACTTTAAGATTATGAATTGGGAAAAAGTTACTGGGGGTCCTATCTGGTGAATACAGTGAGTGGTCAACCAATATGAAGTACAATTCATGAATTTTTAGCCATGGCAACCACTGAAGTGAGAGCAGACATATATCCATTGTCCTGATATAAAAGCACTTAATTATTCTTCAAATGCAGTTCTTTTCCTTCCCTTCAGCTTGTCAAGTGATGATACATAATACTCTCCAATTACTGTTTTACCTTTCTGAGGGTAACTGATAAACACAATTCAGTGTCTATCCCAAAAAAGAGTCGCCATCAACTTCCAGGCCATTGGTATCACAGATGGACCTATGAAATGTTCGTTCAAATGTGTTTTTGGTCCTAAGTAAGCTAACAAAGCACCCAACGCACCGATTGCTTGAACTGTCCAATTCTTCAGTAAACATAAAACAAATGAATTATTTTGATATACCCATAGCCTCTGCTCTCTCTCTAGCCTTAATTCAATAGTCGTCCAGTATCATTTGTTCAGAGGTTATCACAGTTTTTGGCTGTCACGAATGCTCATCAGCCAAGCTGGTACGGCATTATTTCAATTCAGCTGCCCAAAATTTTATGGTCGTAAATGAGACTGCAATATCCCTCTGTACAACATTCAACTCATCTTTGATTTTCATAGGCATATTGCCTTTCACAATTAATTGTTTCAAGCATAACTTTGTGAAATTGTTTCATGATGAATAATGTAAAAAAAAAACTTCATAAATCTAGGGAAACCTAGATCGTATTAAGTTTATTTTTATGTGGATTTACAAAGTTTTATTTTCACATTATTTGTGTTGCCTTTCAATAAAAAATATTCAATAACAGCTCGGTACTCAATAATTTCCATTTTTACAAAAACCCTCCCAACAAATCACTGAAACAATTGTTAAACAACAAGTGATGGTCCAATATGACTGAAATTTTGGCGAGTACTTTTCAATGCATGCATAAATACATTCCCCAACTTTTATTGAAGAGTGCTGCCATCTTCATGCTGGGGTCGGAAAGTTTTCAGATCACCCACGCATGTGTCTGAAAGTCCAAACCTTTCAACAGAGCCACTGGAGCATTAATTAAGAATCATTACATCACACAGAAGTGTTTTTTTAACTCTATATTTTTGGAGTTGATCAAATTCATCTCCAAATGTAGCATGACTATTGCAGATTCTCAAAATGTAGTATCTGCAACTACAGTAGGTATGAAATAATGAACACTCTCCTGAATTTTATACAATTAGTATTTCAAGTTATGAGTTTGAGAGCATTTACAATGAACGATGATTTACTCTGATGATGGAGGAAATGGTTTTAGGCATTATTTAGTAGAAGTTATGGATCACAGAGGTAATTATAACACTTATTGATATCTGCTTAATGGTTTTCAATAATACAACCTGGGTACATTTAACACTTTGTTATCTTCAGCACACCTGAATATGATGAAGTATCAAAACCTTCATTGTTTTGATGAAATTCGTTAAGTGGATTTCACTACATTATTTTTACCTGTATGATGCATTGATAATATAGGTATACACATCAGATACTGGCAAGAAAAAACATTTTTTGTAAAATCTTACATTATCAAAATTAATTTTTAGAGTCAAAATTTAGTGGACCTTAAAAAGGCCTAAACTTATTTTATTTTGGTAAATTAGACCTGGTGTCAACAGAAAAGTGGCAATTTCATCAGATTAAAATACATCTAAACCATAAACACAGTAATCAACCCGAAGGTAGGTTTGGTAGGTGATGGTAAGTTCACCCAGTGGTAGGTTCACCCAGTACTAAGCCCAACGATTATGAAATTCACACATCAAGGGGCTTATTTCATATACAGGGTTCGTCCGGAAAATAAGTGTAATAAGCTCATTGTCTTTTTTGACAAAAGGGGAGTCGTCCACTATGAATTTGTACCTGAACGACAAACTGTAAATGCTGCATTTTACGTCCAAGTGCTCGACAGGCTTCGAAAATGAGTCGCCCGCGTCCGATCAAAAACATCTGGCGGCTGCATTACGACAATGCGCCGTCTCACACCGCACTTGTCGTGTCACACTTCTTGGCCAAGCACGGCATGGCAACACTGCTGCACCCGCCCTACAGCCCAGACTTGGCACCACCGGACTTCTTTCTGTTCCCGAAGATAAAGAGGAGTTTGAAAGGAAAGCGATACGGGACTTTGGACGCCGTCAAAGAGGTCGTGACGACGTGTCTTCGAGAGGTTCCCCATGATGCCTTCGCGGGAGTGTTCCAGGAATGGGAATGCTGCTGGAACAAGTGTATCGACTCACAAGGGTCCTATTTTGAGGAATATTAGCTTAAGATATGTAAAAGTGTAATAAATTTTTTTCCTGAGCTCAGTACACTTATTTTCCGGACGAACCCTGTATAGCTCCATGCCAAAAATATCACGTGTAAGGCATATTCATAGAAAATTATACATACATTATTCAGGAACATGAATGATGTTAATTTTTTTCTAATGCAGAATGAGCAAACTGGTAATGCAAATTTGATTTGCAGAAATGAAATCACATTTAACCTGTGCTAATAGACTTAACACTCCATTGAAGGTTCACGGAGTTTCTGAATAGTAAACAATTAGTGGTTATATTTTCAAATTGCTGCTTGCATTGGTACAAAATAGTAGCATGAGACAGTCTTTAATTGGCCTGTGGCCAGGAAATGTATTCTCCTCTGATGTTATAATACAGGTTTGCTTCGGCATCTCCTTCCAGAAGAGACCTGTCTCATAATTAAAAACCTGTTGCAACAGGCAACCCTCAGAATCTAAGAGTTTCTTGAAGTCACTGAGGAAGTTTCCTGCTGCTTTGGGCTGGAGTTTGCTACTTCACCATGCCTCACAATGCTGTGGATATCTTCTCTTCATGTTCTCGAACCACCTCAAACTTCTCTTAAATATAATGCAACCATTTCAGAGAGTAAAAATCATTCGCCTTGACTGGGATTCAAACCCGGATCCCTCGATATCCGGCCGAGTGCTTTAGCGTCGCGCACGACTACGAATGCCTGTGACATAGTATGTACGGTATTTCGTCATAACATCTTGTTCCTTTAAAGCCCCCAAAATTTCAGAGTGTAAGCGGACATCTCCGTAGCTTAAGTGGTTAAAGCACCCGGCCGGGAGGATCAAGGGATCCGGGTTCGAATCCCGGTCAAGGTGAATGATTTTTACTCTCTGAAATGGTTGCATTATAATGCACACTTAGCGGGTGACTCCGTTAAAGTTACTATTACAGTTTCTTGAAATTTCTCTTAAATACTTCTTTTTTGACTGTGGATGATCCTGGAGTCTTAACAAGGTCAGCAAAAACCACTTTTGCTTTCTCATAAATGAGAACACATAACCATTTCATATATACTCTTTTCACTCCCTTTGAAGCATATATCTTCTTAATTTTGTCCTCGCTTTTGAGAATAGTGCAAAACGTTAATGTCGACGGAATATATGTGCATGCTAAATCGGTCACGCTCACAATTTGTTCTTGATTTTCAATGATTTTACTCTTCATTTCAATAGCTAATTTTATACTGTTATGGCTGTCTTTTTGCTGCTTTTTTTCAGTGAAATTTTTAAAGCTATGCACAAACTATTATATAACTTTGCACTAAAAAATATTAATGTCTGAACACAAGTTTGGAAAAAGTGTGATTACTCGTAACATTAAGATGCCAGTACAATGAGTGCTAAACACAAATTGAAACAGCAGGTGTAAAATTATTTCATCATCACTTTTTATGCAAAAAAGTTGTTTGTTAATTGAGGCATTCAAATAAATATTTTTGCTCAACATGTAAATTACTTCCTATGCAAGGTGCTCGTTAAACAAGGTTTCGCTGTACTTGTTTTATAATTGATGTTATCATATATTTTTTCCATATATTATCACAAACAACCTATGGAATGAATGGTCATAAATAATCAAATCATTCATTGCCTCTCCAAAAGTTATGCTATTCTCATTACAATTGCAACTTCCATAGAAGCTCAACTCTTGTTAGCACATTTTACTGGTTAGTAGTTCAGAAATATGGGTACTTTCTAAAATGCGCTAACAATGGGATTACTTATCATTTTCCCGAATGCACTTTCCCGAATAGAGCTTAGAACTACTGAGTAGAAGCCGTACATGATTCTTAGATGGTACATTTAAGGTATTTATTACAAAAGCATAATGAATAATAAGTTATTTAACATGTTCCCAGAACTTTAAGAAAAAATTATTATTATTAGGTGTGTCCTACTATATTCACCCAAGTATTTACTATTCTGGGAATCGTAAGTCAATGCGAAAGCACCACTGCTTTGCCACTTGTGTATGCCTTCCTGTCGTCGAAAGAAACTGCCCAATATAGTGCCGTGCTGAATTCACGCGGCTGCACAGTACAAGATAGACAATTTTAATCCACCACAGAAATTAATGATGGACTTCGAGTTGGCAATTATGAATGCTGAATGGCAATTATGAAGTATTCCCTGATTGCACTACAAGCTGTTGTTTCTTTCATCTCGGTCAATCTTTATACAGACATGTTCAAGCTGAGGGAATACAAGCCCAGTACAATGATCCTGAGGATCGCACTGTGGAAAATTACATTCAGATGATCTTATCTTTGGCCTACGTACCAGTGGATGATGTGACTTAAGTTTATAGGCTGCTGAAGCGGTCAGGTACACAGAACCTCAAACCAGTTTTAAAGTACTTTGAGAAAATGTATATAACGTATCGTCGAAAGCAAAGAGGAATAATGTTACAAATACCACCTCGGTATCCCCCACATATATGGAACCAATATACAGCTGCGATTAGTGGTGAGCACAAGACCAACAATGTCAGCGAAGGCTGGCACAAACGCCTCAACATAGTGATGGGTAAAAACCATCCAGACTTGTATTCTGCTCTGACAGAAATAAGAAAGGAACAGGCAGATACCGAGATTGCAGTGGCAGAGTTGAGCTAAGGAAGAAAAATGAAAGCCCTCCCTAAGAAGAAGTGGGTTGATTTCAAAAATAAAATTCGAACCATTGTATTGGAATATTGCCAATTATAGATGCAACCAATTGGAATACTTGCAGAATAACGCACACTATATTGTATTGTGATCGAAAAAATAAAATTTTGATTTAAATAAGATTTTGTAATACTCATTCGGGGAAAAAAAATTATTCGGGAAATTGCATTTGGGGAATAGCATTCAGGAAATTGCATTCAGGAAAATGCCATTCGGGAAGGGGACAATTCGGGAAAATGCTATTCGTGAAAATGTATTTGGGAAAATGATGGTAAACGTACAAGGGTCCACTACACTTTTTCGCGTTGTCACTCGACAACCATTTGTTGACCCAAAAAAATTATATAACTTGGCATGAATTAATGAAAATGAAGAAATTTGTGGCTTACATTTCCAAGAGAATGTCATCATACAATCAATAGAAATACTCCTTTCCAATTTTGAGCAGATGATTTTAACAGCAGAAAAAAAAACAGAACCTATCAGCATATTACATTTGAAATGAGGAATTTAAGTGACAAACGGAAGCAATGATTATCTTCAATAGGCTTTATTGATATGGCATCAATTTCTTTAGCCATGATGCAACATCATTTCCTCCAGTCTCAATATTAGCCTATAGCTTTCAATGCATTCCCAACTGACTGAATAAAAACATATCATGCATAGTTCCTAATTTTTCTGGAGGTTTCAAAAATATTTCTCAGCATTTTCCTTAATTAACCCAACAGAATGGCCACTGTGTGTCACATAAACGGAAGAGCCCTTCCTTGAAGTATGTAGTTGACGATCTTTTTCACAGTGGATGAGTTATAACCTTGCATAGTGCAACATGCACTGTTTCATTTTTGTTAGTACGTATATAGCTGATATTTTCACTTTTTGATTACATAATATTCAATGCCACTCTCCTCTTTCATATGCTCAATTAAAAAGCTTTAAAAAAAAAAGACGTAAAGAGACTGAGCGACAAATGGCATGCATGGCTTCATTCTCCATTTCAAAAATAGGAAAAGTTGAAGAAATTCAACTGGGTTCATGTTTTGGACCTACATGATGAGCTGATGCAAATTATATCCTCTGGATTCTCATCTTCTTCCTCCTCCTCTTCATCATCTCCACTTGGTGCAGAGCCCTCCTCATCTGTTCCTATAATAACTTCCTCTGGTTCATGTTTCTCATCCACTTGCTTTGTCACAAAACTATCTATCACCTGTAATATGACAATTGGTGTAAAAAAGTTAGTGAAAGAATTAGATATATGACATGCCAAAATGGGGAATCGAATTCCAGGATTTCATTTCAAATTTGCACTAATTATTGTAATGATC